>JBBPOB010001180.1:0-10661 GCA_038091275.1 Tylopilus subfusipes
CTTCAGGGCAGGGGTCAGGGCTATTTATGACCCTGCAAGGGTTAGAGCTGATACATTTTAGTTCTTTTGCAAATGTTAAGTCTTTCCAAAATGCTCCAATATTGGGACACTTATTTGAGCCACTGTAGAATGTGCCTGTAGTATGTGCTGGTGGATGTGACAATAGAGGGTTATTCCTAGGGAAATTATATACATGTTCCCTTCTTGGTGAAGTATTTCTTGGAACGGTCTCACATATAGTATATGGTGCAGTTATAGCATTAGAAGGCTTCATATTGTGTTATAGGATCTTGGATGGTCCAGGCTTGGGTTCATTGGTGGGCTTGGTAAGTACTATCTCATTTTGAGATGGCTTGTATGCTGGTTTGTACTCATTACCAGCTTTTACCACTTGCTTATTTTCTGAAGGCATGTATACACCTTCCATGATCTGGCAACATCGCTTTGTAGTGTCCCTTTCTATACATTCAACTGCATAGGCACAGGCAGGGGTTGTATTGTAGTAAGACTCTTCATGCTCAGTACTTATGTATCCATCATTTGTATGCTGAACCTTGTCTGTAATAGATCTTGTTGACTGTGACAAGGTGGCTTGCCCTTGTATTTTTGTGGTCCTGACTTTCTCATAGGCTTCTGCTAAGATATGATAGCATTTCTGACATAGGGGTTCTTCACTTTCTTTAAAGCAGAGTCTATTATCTGGCATTGTAACGAATCTCATGCCTAGCAAGTAGTTCATGTAGGGTAGGGCAATTCCTTGTATGATGGTCAGTTAATACATATTCCTTACATGTTGAGGGAGGGAGATCCTTTAGCTTGATGCCTGAGTTGTTTCTGTCTCCAGTAGAAGTAGATTGAGTTCTATCAGACTTGGACTTTTAAATGCTCTGAGTACTTCCTTTAAGAATGGGAGTGCAAAGATCTTTTCAACAACTGGATTGATGACCATGGCTTTAAAGTAGGCTAAGGCATAAGTGGGCTCATTAATGCTGAGCTTGCTCATTTTCATAACTAGATCTTCTATAGATTCATCAGTGGCAGTCCCCTTTAACTTGGGCTTTGACTTGCCCCCATCAGTCTTGGATGGCTTGGGGCTTTGGTCATGTGTCTTAGGTTGATCTTTAGATCTTTTCTTGGATATGGATCTAGACTTCTTTTTAGATTTGTCCTTATGGGTATGCTTCTTGTGTGACTTGTGTCTAGAAGGGTAGGAGTCATATCCACTGTCACTAAGAGTATCAGAATCATAGTCATTATTGAAGGGGTCATCAGAATCAGAATCTAGGTCAGAGTCATAGTCATCTTCATCAAGACCTTGGTTTTGCAACTGTGAAGAATCAAAATGCTATCTATGAAGTAGGGTATCCATCACACTGCTAATGTCTGTTATAGGGAAAGGCTTGAAAATGTCCCTTGTAGAGTTTCCAGCTAGCAGGTGGGTTTCTACCTTGTCCCTTATGCTTTTTTGACAGTTCTAATCATAGGTAGGTTTCATATTCATTGTTGGTAATGATGCCCTGATCCCTCACAGAGGCAATGCATGAGCTAATTATGCCATTCATTGATGGTGGGAATGGTTCACATGTTAACAGTGACAGGCATAGCCTTAGTGGGCTATGCTGGGCAGTGCTCAGGGTCATCATTGCATAGCTCTGATAGGGCTGTGTATAATCTTGGACTTGGGATCTAAACCTTAGATTTAATCTGACTCCTTTTGGGCCAAGACAAATCTGGTCTTATTAAGGGTCCATGGGAATGATATGCACTTATTTGTCCAATGCTGTATCTGGGTGGCAATTATGTCAGCACTCTAAGTAAGGCAAGGGTCATGTGCTTTAGTGGCTATACAGTCAGGTGACCTGAGAGCATGTGATCTGTGTCTACTACATAAAATTTGCTAGTCTAATTAGTGATCACAATACTAATGATCATTCTGGAGTGGTTCTCAGAGATTTGTAAATATCTCAGGAATGAATTATGGTGATCAAACGAAACTTGGAGGGATGATAGCATATGGTATTGGCTATCTATAGCCAGAAGGGCTTGGTCATAGAATATGTACATGACTCAGCACATTATGATTTTTGTGCAGATCAACAGCAAGGGTGGTGGGGAGGAAAGCGAGGTGAGCAATCTGTAAGTAGGCCTGATACATGGTGTATAATAGGGGGTCCATATCTAGATAAGAGTCTATGGGGACTGCAAGATGGGAGTCTCACATGCAATTGGTGGATAGGGTCATCTCTTCTTGATCTGGGAATTCATTGACAAGTTTGTGTGCATGAAGGGGAATGTTAATGAAGGGCATAGGAGTAATGAGTTCAGGCATGGGGGAGGGGGTAGGGCTTTGTGATTGGGTGGCATTGTAGTTAGGTGGCCATCCAGTTTCCATGATGTCAGACATGACATCAGGCTCAGGAGACCCATGGCTGGATATTGTTTCACTGAGGAAGGATGGGGAGGAGATAGTGATGGAGGGTTCAGGTATATCAGAGCACAAAGACATCTTTGGTGATTCAGTAGAAATGTCAATAGGTGGAAGATGGGGATTTCTTGATTGGAGGGTAAAGATGGAGCTTCTTATAAGTGTCTAGGATTGTTTTGGCATATTTGAGGTCCTTCTCAGGAACCCATGAGTCTTCCTCCAGTGTGCCACTTCCATTGGATCAGGTATGAGAAGCCTGCTGTGGCTTTCTTGTGGTGCAAGATCTGTTTGACTTTGTATTCCTTCTTGCCTTCTATAAGGTCTGGAGGTGGCATTGGGAAATTCCATCTGTGGACAGTGTTTCCATGATAGGCAGATAATAGGGAAGTGTGGAACATGCGGTGAATTTTCCACATTTTGGGGAGGCAGAGTCAATATGATAAGGGGGATAGGACATTTGTGATAATGAATGGTCCTTCTTGCTTTGATGTAAATTTTGGCAAAGTGAGATCTCAGTGAAGATTGCAGGCTTCTAGCCATACTTTATCTCTGGTTTCAAAGGGTTTGAACTTCCTTTGTACTCAACTTGCCATAGTTTGCCTTGTGAGATTGTGGGCTGCAAGGGCTTTGTTTCAGCTTTGTTTCAACTTTTTCAAGCATGTCTTGATGGTAGGGAGGGGGGATGGTTGGATGATGTCAAGGAGTGAGCAGGGTTCATAGCCCATCATCAGAAGGAATGGAGATTGCCCAGTGATAAAGTGAGGGCAGTAATTGTGTGTAAATTCTGCCTGGGAAATGTGGTCAGCCCATGATCCAGGGTCTTCTTTGCAGAAGATTCTCAAGTATGTCTCAATTTCCTGGTTTACTCATTCTGTTTCTCCATCAGTTTGCAGATGGTATGTGATAGAAAGGGTGAGGATGTATCCTAGGGCTTTTCCTAGTTCCTTGGTGAAGGTGGATGCAAATTGCAGTTCTCTATCTGAGATGATCTTATCATAAAGGCCAAAATGTCAGTACACTTTGTGGTAAAAGAGGGTTGCGATCCCCTCAGCAGTAACAGTTTCCTTTGTGGGGCATAGATCCCTTTGTAAGCCCATTGTTGACCATGACCAAAAGGGAATTGAAGCCATTGGACAGGGAAAGGTCAGTGATTAGATCACAAGAGATCTATTGGAAGGGTCAGGTGCATGGAATTTGATCAGGGTGATTGGAGGGATGGTAGGGTGGGTGTTGACTTGATTTTGTTGGCATGTAGCACAGTCTTCAACATATTTGCATATGAATTGTGCCAGTCCAGGCCACCAAAAATCAGCAGTGATGAGTTGGTGGGTTTTAAGATAGCCAGGTTGGCCAGTGGTATCATGATCATGACATTATTTGAGAATGTCTTGGTGAAAGAGGGGAACATAGACACAGCCCTGGTATGTGAGGATACTATCATTCATTTGCCAATTGGAGAGGCGGTTATGAAAAATGAGTGGGACTTCATTGTCAATGGATTGGAGTGTCTGGAGTACCAAGGGGTCTGATTTGGATGTGGTGGTGATGTGATCTGCCAATGAGGTGTCAATGAGCTGGATGAATAGGAATGGGAGTAGGAGTGTGACTTCCATGTTATCAAGTGCTTCTTCTTTTGGAAAGAAGTCCAGTTGTCATGAGAGGGCATCAGGTCCAATTAGGAGTTTTCCTGCAACATGGACCATTTTTAGGTCAAAGTTGCTAAGATCAAGCATCCAAATAGTAAGGTTTTTGTGGTCAGTAAAGACCATTATAGGAGTGGATGATCCTTGGAGATAATGGTGCCATGCTTTTAGTGCTTGGATAATTGCAAGAAGCTCTCAGTTGTAGATGTTGTAGTTCCTTTCAGCATCTCTGAAGGATTGTGAGAGATATGCACATGGGTGCCACTCTCTGTTGGCATTTGTTTGGAGAAGAATGCCTTCCAAGACTATGAGGGAGGCATTGGTTGTGATGGTAAAGGGTTCAGTTTCATTGGGCATGGCAAGGATGGGTTTCAACATGAATGCCACCTTGAGATCATTAAAGGTGATTTGACATTTTGTAGACCATAGGTATGTGGCATTTTTTTTGTGAGGTCTAGGAGTAGTCATATAATGTTTGAGTATCCATGATGAAGCAGTGGTAGTAATTTGCAAATCCTAGTAAGGATTGCACTTCTTTTACAGTGGTGGGTGTTGGCCACTTAGTGATGCCATCTAGTTTAACTGGGTCCATTGCTACTGACCCATCCTTGATAACCATGCTGAGTTATTCCACTTCTGCCATATCAAAGGTGCATTTTTCTAGTTTTAGATGAAGATTGAGTTCTTCCATTCATTGGAGTACATGTTTAGTCCTTTCATCATGGGTTTTCTGATCTTTAGATGCAGTGAGGAGATCATCCATGTAGATGACTAACCATCCTTCAGTGATCATACATATCGTAGAAGGAGTCATTCATAAACCTTTGAAAGGTTGCCAGGGAATTCATTATCCCAAAGAACATTATATACCATTGGTTTAAAGAGTCCATGGTGGGTGATAAAAGCTCCCTTCCATCAATGTCTGTTCTTTATTTGAACATTATTGTATCCCCAGTAAATGTTGAACTTCATGAATATTCATTGCCCTTTGAGCTTATTAACAAGGTTGGATATTAAGAGTAAGGGGTAAGTGTCTCGAACTGTGTGTTGGTTCAGGTAGCAGTAGTCTTGACAGGGTCATAGTTTGCCATCCTTTTTATTGACGAAAAAGAAGGGTGCAGCTTGGGGGGAGTTCAATGGTCAGATCTTTCCAGCAGTTAATTGTTTATTAATGAATTTATCTGTGGCTTCTTGTTCTGCTGGGTTTAGGGGGTAGATTTTTCCAAACTTTGGAATGAAGATTTCTTTGATATTAATCTCATGGTTGTATGGTCTGGAAGGGAGAAGGGTACCCACTGTGGGTTCTGTGAATACTTTAGTGAATTCTTTGAACTTTTCAGAGATTTGCACTTTAGGGGTGCTTTTATAGGTGAGCACAGCAAGTTCCATTGCTGTGGTGAGCTTTGCTATGGTTCCTGCAGGAAGAAAGTGTGATCCATGTTTAACAATCCTTCCAATGGTTCATGCTGTTACTGCTTTTACACAGAAATCATCAGGGGTGTCATATCTGAGATAATTGTAGAGGATGTTGATGTGGTGTACATATATTTGATTGGAGGGGGGTGAAGGTGATCCTTGCTTTCTTCAATGGTTATGGTCTGTTTAGCCCAATTGATAGAGGGGTTTACTTCCTTTAACCAAGGTAGCCCAAGTATGAGGTTTTCTTTTCCACAATTCATGATGTAAAAGGTATGTTTGAGGGCAATGCCTCTGATGTTGAGAAATAGGGTGGTGGTGAATTTGATATCTTCTTTCTTGTTCCTGGATTGGTCCATGATTCATACTATAAGGGGGGTGTCAAGGCACATGGTGGGGAGTTGGTTTTTTTGTATGAACCCCCAGTCTATGCAAGAGATGTTGGCTCTGCTGTCTACAAGAGCCTGGATATCAACAGCTTTGAGGTTTCTATCTGGTACTAGCATCTGAACAGGGAGTTTCATTGCTTTGGTGGTGGATACTAATACAGGACAGGTACTCAGATCCTTAGGTACATGTGTTGAATGGGTATCTTGTTTCAAAAATCCTCTTTGAACATAAACCTGACTTTTCACACAATGTCTTCTTCTTCTTCTTCTATCTGTGCTGATGTTTCTTTGACTTTTCATATGTGGGGAAGATGAGGTTGTGGGGTGGGTTGGGTTTCTTTAAAGTTGGGGCAGGTGTGACTACTGTGCCCTGGCTTTCTGCATCTGAAGCATACAGTGGCTTAAAAAAGTGTCCCAATGTTAAGCCATTTTGGAGAGATTGGAAATTTGTAGGAGAGCAAGAATGAATTAGGTAAAGTGCTTGCAGGATGAATAAAAGTACTTTCTCTTGGCATTCAGAAACCACTTGGGGTCATGTGATTTGGTTCCCATGGGAGTGAGGTACAAGCATTTCAAAGAGACATATCATTGGGAAACTTATTTGATCCTGCATTTGACAATCATTATATCATAGGAATTTGACAGCTATTGATGGTTGCTATGCTACCAAGCTGTGTAATCATGTAAGTGACATAATTCCAAGCAATATAAATACCCTGTGTCCCATTTCAATTGACCTCACCACACCATAAAGTCCATTCCTATCTCTATTAGAGCCAAAATCCTTGTTCTCTCTGAATCTGATCTCTCTGCTAGACAGATTGCATCCAAGACTGGTCTAGGGAAGTCAACTGTGGCCAGAGTCATCAAGAAGATCCTCCCAGAAAAGGAGAATGTCAAGTTAGGATGTCCTTTCAAGCTTTCTTCTCTTGACAAGAGAAGAATTGTCTCTAGTATTACCACTGGAAAGGCTGACAATGCTGTCCAAGCCACCCATCTCATCAACTCTGCATTTTCCTATCCTATCTCTGCCCAAACTGTTTGCAATGTTCTCAAGGCCGCATCTTTAAAAGCTGTGGTCAAGAAAAGAAGCCACTTTTATCTATCAAGCATAAAAAGAGAAGGCTGGACTTTGCTCTCAAGTACAAAGACTGGACTGTGGAGGGCTGGACCAGAGTTATTTGGTCAGATGAGACAAAGTCAACAGGATTGGATCAGATGGAAGGATGTATGTGTGGAAAAAGGGAGGTGAGCCTTTACAGGACAAGGAGGTCCAGGGAACAGTGAAGTTTGAAGAAGGTTCCTTGATGGTTTGGGGATGCATGGGTTGGAATGGAGTATGGATACTTGCAGAGGTGGAGGGGAGGATGGATGCTGAGCAGTATGTGTCCATTCTAGAGGACAATCTACTTCTAAGCATGGAGAATTCTTGGATTCCTAAGAAAAGCATTATCTTTCAACAGGATAATGATCCTAAACATTCCTCCAAAAGGGCTCAAAACTGGTTCAAATCTCAAGGGATCAGGGTCCTTGACTTGCCAGCTCAGTCACCAGACCTCAGCCCTATTGGGCACCTCTGGCAACATCTCAAGAAAATACTCAATAGCTATGAAAGACCAGCAAAAGAAGTTTGGGAGCTCTGGGAGAGAATTGAGGCAGAGTGGAGGAAGATAGAGGTTTAGGAGTGTCAGAAATTAATTGAGAGTATGCCTAGAAGACTTGAGGCAGTGATACAAGCAAAGGGAGGGCATACAAAGTACTAAAATCCATGATGTAATTTGGGGTCAAATAAGTGTCCCAATGACATGTCTCTTTGAAATGCTTGTACCTCACTCCCATGGCAACCAAATCACATGACCCCAAGTGGTCCCTGAATGCCAAGAGAAAGTACTTTTATTCATCCTGCAAGCACTTTACCTGATTCATTCTTGCTCTCCTACAATTTTCCAATCTCTCCAAAATGGCTCAACATCAGGACACTTTTTTGATCCACTGTAAGTTTTCCTTGATGCAGCATTCCTTTTCTTCTGAGGTCATGTGCATTACTTTTATAGTGTCAACATCCATTGCATTAGGATCTCAGGCTGGGGTGGATTAAGGAACTGATTTGAAGGTTATGGTGGGTTTAGGGCAGGGGAAAGCAATCTTGTCACTTCATTCAAACTGTGTCTGAAAATGTGTGACTTTTTCATATCATGCAGTGATAGTTGTTAGGGTGGTCTCCATAGTGTAAACCCTTTCATGAGTGGTGGGGGAATTCCTGTGGTGAAGTAGCCGATCAGGACTTGGTTATCGGTCACCTGTGCTAAGGCAATGTTGTTCTGGAACTTAGCAATGTACTTGGAGAGGCTTGGAGAGTATACTCCTCATTTCCCCATGGGGTTCATGCATGTGGTCAACAGCCATGAGATTGCATTTCCTTGGGTGTCATGGTGTTCAAAGGATTTCTTAAATGCAGCTATGAATTCAGGCCATGTTCCAATAGTGATGGTAGTTCTGGAGATGGCTTTCACCCTAAATGTGGATGCCCATGTAAGAGCAGATCCTTTGGTCATGTGGAAGAGAGCGTATGCTACTTTCTTGGAGTTGTTGTTGTATATCTGGGTGTTAACAGCCAACTAGAATTGTACTGAGTTTAGCCAGAGTATGGCTCAAGTGTAATCCCTGTCAAAGGGTTCAGGGGCTCCAAGTCAAAGCTCAGTGGGCTTGGAGGATGTAGCCATGGTAGAAGTTATTGGAGAAGGAGGAGGACTACTAGGAGGGTTGGGAAATAAATGGATTATGTATCTTCACTGGGAAATAGATGAAAGAGTGGTAGAGATGGATGAGTGAAGGAAAAGGATCAAGGTAGGGGTTGGGGATGATGGGGCAGAGAATAAGGTGATGGTTTGTGATAGGTCAAGGGCAAGGTCAGTGACTTCCACTTGGTCTTCAGTGGTGGGAACAGTGATGTCTGGTTCTTCTTCATCAGAGTGATGAAAAGAACTAGAGGATTCTTCTGGTATAGTGGCTGGTGGTTGACTATGAGAGCCTAGGCCCACAAAAATGCAGGGATATAAGGTTTCTGAGAAATGGTGGAGACACATGCAATGGTCACTTTGTGGATATGCTAGTTCTATTGTTATGCCAGAGGGTACAAACTAACTCCAACAACTAAGACAAGATAGGCTACCTGATTGCTCAAGTGCAGGCAATACTGCAGCCTATCACTGACCCCCCCTGCTCACCTCTCCTTTATGTCAAATTTTTCAACTTTTCCCCCAATCATTTCAAGGTGGTTGATGGAATTTGTGTTGCTGCCTCTACCCCAGACATAGAAATGTTTTCTCATGTGCCATTGGTTTTGGAGCAATGCCCAATATTTGGGTGACATAGTTTCTTTGAATGCTGTCCACCAGGTTATTCAGCTAGTTCAGTTCCAGCACCCTGCTGAGTATGACCTGTTACAACAGCCTAGAACTTTGGAATGAGTTCTATGTCAACTCCTTTGCAGATAAAAAGACCTTTCATGCCATCCTTAGCATCCAGTAGCTTTATTAACACTCCTTATAATGTACATGACTGAAATATACTACTGATTCCCTTATGGTGACAGTGACTGCCAGTGATAAATGGTCACAACCTTACAAAAAAAGAAAATATATGGTTATATCCTATTACTAAGGTTGTCTCAGTTACAGCCACCCAAGTCCTGCTGTTATTGGTAGTTACTAGTCCTGTGGTCACATTGGCTAACCAACTCCCTGATGAATGTCGCACACTGAAACCAACACCCTCAAAATCTGTTGTACCCTAATGTAAGTATAACATTTTGTCATCCAAATGTCCTGGTTCTGATGAGTGACCAAAGGAACAAGGAACCACATAACCTATGCCCATGTGCAAAGGTTCAGAATCTTGCCACACCAGCTAAAGTTAAGCACCAATAGTTACTGAGCATGCATATGATGTGGCTTGGACAGTATGGTTGTTGAATTTTTTGATTGGAAGCATTGAATAGTTGTACAATACAGTGAATCATAGCCTTTCTTTGGTTCCAAGAGCAGTACTTAGACTACATGATAGGTTAGACTGTGAGCTCACATTCAAGTCAACTATAGCCAGCTGATAACTGGCTTGAGCTGGCTTCAGCCAGGAGTACAGCTGTAGTCAGCTAGAATGGCTAACCAAGCTGAGCTGAGCCAGGTAAAAGGGAGAGCTGAGTAGATACATAGCCAAGCTCAGCCAAACCAAGCTGAGCTGTGGCAACACTAAGCCTTGTAAACACAGCAGATGTTGCCACAGATGTGGCCTTTCCTTCTTTATGTATTACTTGCCAATATGACTACACTCCTGCATTAAAGTTAGTGATGTATTGGGCCAGGCCAGGCCAAGCCAGGCCCATATACTGGGCTTCAGAGGGCCTAGGGCCTGGCTTCAAGTCAGGTCAAGCCTGAGCTCTGGGCTTAAGCCCAGGCTTTTGTATCAGCTGAATTGACCAACTATGGTCACACTTGCTGAGCAGTGAGGGGGAGTCATGGCTAGGCAATACCATGGATATGGGTAGGGGTCTACTATTGCCACACCCATACCCATACCCAGCACACAGGTTTTCACACAGTGTCATTTGTTCAGGAATATGATCTATAGAAACACTAGAGAAATCTCTATGCTAATCAATTCCTCTGGGCCCAATCTGACTAGTGAGCTGGTGATAAAACAACTATATCTACCAGATCAAACAATAGACAAGGCTATGCTATATCTAAAGAATGAGTAAGAAAACTTTAGTCAATTGGATCCCCAGTT
>JBBPOB010001181.1:0-10661 GCA_038091275.1 Tylopilus subfusipes
AAAGTTCGCCGTCCAGGGATTCAAATCCAGGACGTGCACCCGACTCGCCGGGTCATCGGCAGTGCCGCCAGCGTCCTTGAGGTTTTCAAAGAACGTGAGTCGTCTGCCGCAAATTTGGACCGCGTTTGCGCGGTCGGGTAGATTGAGCACCATGCAGTGGTGTTGCCAATCTTCCCAACGCACGATGTCGAATCTGTCTTCCACGAGTGGTAACTTGGACTGGTCGAATACGACGATTATCTTGCGAGAACAACCACTCGGGACGGTGTGTGGCTGAAACTCCAAGAGAACCGTGGTCAAGCAGCAGGAAGCATCGCTATGAAACAGGGTTCCCGGAAGCGGGGAGGCATTCAATGAGTGATTGGGACAGAGCTGCACAAAGGACACGCCGCTCCACGCCTCTGCGAATTCGTACGATCTTGCGCCCGGAAAGTCGTGTTCGTTGGCCTTGTAGATATCCTGGATGGTGATCTGAGGCGGTCTTTTCCCCTTCTCGTTCGCATAGAGTCCGTCTGATCTCCTTTCCCATGTCGTGCTATCGTCAGATTCGTCGTCGTCCGGATAGGAGGCGACGATGAGATCAGATTCGTCAATAAAATCAAAGGAGAGCTGATCGCCCGTGAGCTAGCAGACGGGGAGTCACTACACAGTGCCAGGTCCCAAGAGATGGGGCACATACAGTGCGGATGGGGCTACCCCCACGACACCAGTTGAAGACGACCAGTTCTGTGGTCCCCTCTCCGGTCTCCAACTCCAAGCGAACGGATACAGCGACAATGCTCCCGCAGATTTGCACTTGCTCGATCGAAAGTCGTTGACCGAGTGGGAAATCACCCCACCAATCAGTCTGGAAAGTCAATCTCGGCTGAACAGCCCGTGAGTGGTCTTGGCAGACATAAAGATTACGGATGTGTAGAATAACAGTTATAGCGGAGTTCCTGTAAGACAAAAAGCCAATCAGAATGAGAAGAAAATCCGATAGGAACGACTTGCTGTTGTGGGGGAAAGAAGAGCTGCACTAAGACCATCAACTCTTGGGAAGCGTCGATAGCGACCTTTCGTATCTCGAAAGGCACATTATGTTGATAATAGGGTAGTCTAGACTTGGGAGGCATCCTGAAGGAGCGCAGCTGATACACGTGTAGTATCCATTCGAAACCATTATTAAGGGGGCTCTGGCTGGCATGAAAGAGGTAATTTCCAGAAACGCCCATGATCGTGGGTGGGGTGATGCAAAGCTTGTCTTCGGCACTCGGACTTAAGGTCGGCCATCCTCGTTTGTGACCGAGAAGGGAGAGAAGCCTGGTTCTTGGGCCATAGTCGCCAGGAGCACCGTCCCTCATACCACATAGCGCGAGTTCATAATAATAGCGTAGAGTTGTCGAGTGTGTAACGATATCCTGTATAGTTCTAGAGGCCTTGAATAACAAGAGGGTTAAGCGTCGAGGGGGGAGGAGAAGGGTAGCGTCACATACCAAGCAGAAATGAAATAATGATAAGGGATCGAGCTCCTCTAAGATAATTAGTATGATGTCGCTAGAGAGCATGAAGAAAGACATGACCAGCACGCCGACACTAATTGGTGAGGATGTGTCACCGCATCGGTGCACGAATTTATATGTCGGGCACCCGCCAGGGTTGTTGACGCCATCGAACCCAAAGACAAAAGCGTCGGGCCCGCCTCACTTCACGGTCGACAGGGACCAAGCGGGGACCTGTTGGGAACACTTCGAACTTGACGAAAATTTTCATGTACACGACACGCATACGTAGCGCCAAAGTCGGCTCGGATGAAGTGGCCCACGTCCTCGGGGCTGGATTGCCTCGAGAGTAAAGACAATACTGACATAAAGAACGGGACCGAGAACGTCTTTTTGTAGTCTGCCATGTCAACGCATCTCCTGTGAAAATTTTAGAGTATTATTTTTTTGCTCGTCCGTTGTTACTCACCCAGAAGTCTTTGCGACAATAAGGTTGGCCATATTGGGAAATGACTCCTTGGGCTTAGAAGAATTAGCTAGTTACATTGATCGGCCGCGCTAGATCGCTGGTTCTGTCTGGCGAACGGGCGGTGTCACCGCCGCTAACCCGATATTGAGGGGGTACTACTACTCGAGGACGACGGCGTGAAGCTCTCAGTGCCCACTCATCTGCCGGCTTACTAAGCTACTCGTCATCTCCACTCCACTGCCTTCATGTCACCCAAGCTAACTCACTTGCGACGGTCATGGTCTGCAAAAAGTGCGAATCGGTACGTCTCATCTCGCACACCGGATCCGTCGATTCCCTGACCTCTCCGACAGAAACTCTCGAGAGTTGCCGCCCCGGACCCGTTCACATCCACGTCCACCGGTATCAAGGAGGGCTCGAGGAAAATCGGGGAGAACAAGCTCCTGACGCGACCAGGGAGCTCAAAGAATAGGTTTCAGGTACGTTCTCGTCTCGTAGCAGGCGCTCTCAGTCGTTGATAGCCCGTCCAACCAGCCTTATCAAGGGAAGTGCAAGGACTGCAAGCAGACCGTCACACAGAACAAGGCCAAGTATTGTCATGGTATGTTTGCGTTTCCTGTCACCAAGGACGGCCCTGATCGTGCACGTTAGGTTGTGCTTATAAGAAGGGCCTCTGTTCAATATGTGGCAAGGCTATCCTCGATACGACGGGATACGTCATGTCTAGCAAGTAGCATGTCCTGTTCGCCGAATTGTCATTCCATACTCTCGCTGCAGCATATATTCGTAATTTATACAGAAGAACATGCGCTCGCCTATCCAGCAACTTCCAAGTGCATCGTGCGTTTGGAGCCAGGGTAGTACTATCCCCCACAGTGCACTCGGCACTCATGCATCATGCATCATGGGCAGTCGGCACAACTATGGTATATGATTCCCCACTTAGTTACGTGTCCACGACATTCATTTACTATTCTGCACGTATGTACAAGAGTCCCCACGAAGTTGAACGAGCTCAATGAGCATTCCGAGCCCAAATCGTTGTCACGCCCTGGAATCACACCGTGACTGCTGCCGGTGAGTGCCGAGACTGAGTTCACATTGATTGATTGTCCGACATTGTTACGTGAGCACACTTTCATACTCAGCGGAGGAGGGACTTGTGGTCCGAGTGGCGGAGTACGAAATCGGCATCGTGACATATCGTGACCTCACCGTGACCCTCTTGTGACTGCGAGTACTGAGTACCGAGTGCCGAGTGCACTGCAGGGAAACTTCTATGTAACATCCCGAGCATGTACTAATCTACAATATGTCGTGTCCCGATGGTAGATGAAATGCAAACATCTAGTTAGATATACCTTTCTTCGTCCTTTGCTCATAGATCTCGACATCAATAGTGTCCAGCGTCAAAAAGTCCCAGATCATAACATGTTTCTCTTGTCCGTACCGCCTCAACCGACCGACCGCCTGCGTTGCACAAGCGTCATAAATCTCCTGACTCGGCGCGAGAAGTGGTGAGAGGAAGATGGCGTGGTTCGCCGAGGTGAGGTTGGCACCACTAGCACTTTCGTCCATGACATTCAAGAGAAGCACCCGCTCTTCGCCGTCGTTTTGATACTTTTCCAAGTTCTTACTCTTCTGTGACGCGGAACCACGGATTTCGAGGAACTTGATCTTGTGCACCCTGAGGGCGTTGGCAACTTTAGCCATGAGGTCCTGGAATTGGACAAAGATGAGGACACGCTCTTTCTTGGGGATCGTGTTCCTGCAGGGCCAGACTATGCGTTAGTGCGAAATAGAGTACACGATAGGGACGCACTTGATCAAATCGATAACCGTTTCCAGTTTCTTGCCGAAATGCTTGCCCCGCCCGTCGCGCGCTTCGTCATCGACGCCGAGTGTCTCCCCCTTGACGATGTTCAGGACTCTCGCAGCGGCCACGCATTTTCCCGAGGCTACATAAACACACTCCTCGCGGTCAGCACTCTGCCTGACACACGTCATACAACCCGTGTGCCCGCAAGATGAGAGGACGGCGACTTCGTCCATCGGAACTTCATCTCTGCCGCACCCAGGACACGAGATCTTCGGAGGGGTTTCTCGCTGTTTCTGCAGGTCACGGACGACGGTGAAGTACCGACGGGAACGTACTCGTCCGACGAGCTCCTTGGTCAGCTTGCGGATGTTATGCGTCTTTTCGCGGTGATCCCAGATGAGATCCTTGGTAGCATTCGAAAGGTTCTCGTCCTTCCCTTTGGGCTTGTTCTTCCAGTAGGTCGCGGGTAGGACGGGGACCTCGGCTTCGTCAAGAAGACCTTTGACCGTTTCCGTTGCTTCGTGATCTCCGACGCCTTCTAGACGGGTAACGCGAGCATATTCCTGGAACATTGACTCCTCATTCAGTTTGCCGATCTTCTTTTCACGCCTGACGCTATCCTTAAGTCCTTGAAGGAGCTCGTTTTTACAGTCATCCAATTGCTTCGTACGATCCTTGACGATAATTTCGCAGGCCTTCATGGCATTCTCCTTTGAGTTGTCCTCGGAGGTGTCCAAGTCGAAATGGGAGCAGCGCTTCAAAAGTGCTTCCTCGGCGGTCCTAGCAATGATCGATTAGGTGCCTTTGAGGGTGCAATTGTGAAGACATACTTGCTATCACCAAGTGCATTGTTCAGGCGCTTTTCTCGGTCACTCTCGGTCTTCTTCGTCCGTTTTATGGTCATGTCTAGCGCACGCAAGTGATGTTCTAGCTCCAGATAGATGGCGCGTTCTGCAGCAGGGAGTATCACTTTTTGTACTTCGAACGAGCATGGAATCTCATCGATCTCGGCAATATTCTGCGTACTATCTTAGCAAGTGTTGTACTTCAAGATGAGAGAAATGGTACGGACTTGACGAACAAAGGTGTCCAGGAAGACTTGCCCAATGTGATGACGGTGGGAGTGCCATTCTTTGGTATGAACCTCACGGAAGGAGTGGAAAGCTTCCACCTCTGAAGAAAGCTGTCAGCCGCATGGAGTCGTAAAATGGTTAGGGCGCACTCGTCTGTTCCCTGATACGTTTCTTGATCATGGCTGACTGTCCCTCTCCGTCATCATCGATACCCAAGTGGAGGTTCAGATGGGCCGCAATCGTCTTGACAGCGCCAAAGTCGTGGATAGGTGGAGTACCTGACAGTACCCAACGACGATCCGCCGTGAGCTTCGTAACCATGGAGTGCACCTTTCCACTCAGATACGTATACTCGTCGACGACGACACGGGCGAAGTGGAAAATCTCCAAAGGTGGTGATTTCATTTGCGTCCAATCCCTCCTGACAGCGACGCTTTCAAGGCGCCAGGGGTCAGTGTCCTCGCGGCGTTTCTGCTTCTTTGCTGGTGCATCCTTGGAGCTCGTCGCCTTTCTCTTCTTTCCACTCGATTTTTCGGAAGAGGGAGAGGAGGGAGGTTCGTCGACGTCCATACTGTCGTCATCCGATTTCGGCGAATTCTTGTTAGCCTTGTCCTTGCCCTTGTTGTTAGTCGCCTTTACTTGGGGCTTGCGTTTCTGTGGTTCCTCCTCATTATCATCATCGGATATCTCGATTATCGAGTTCTCCTCCTCTGACGTGGGTGGGGGAGTAGGTTTACCGCGAGAAACCCTTGGCTTCTTAACGCTCGGCATGTCATCCTCGCCCTCACTGGGAGTGGGTTCTTCCTCTTCTTCTCCGTCTGATACACCATTATCCCCGTAGTCACTACCATCATCACCCTCCGCGTCGTCGTCGGAATCAATGATGATCGCTTTTCGGGCGTCTCTCTTAGGCCTGGAGACAGCGGTTTCCTCATCTGAGGCGTCGTCAGTCTTCTCGGCTTTCCGTTTCTTCGAGCTCGAAGCATTTAGGACGACCTCGGGCACGTCGCCTGCCCGGGTAGGCTTGGCAGGAAAGTGTTCTTTCGAAGAACTGGGCTTGGCCTTGGATTTCACCTCTAGGTCTTTCTTCTCCACAGCGAGTGCGTAAGATTTGCCCTTGAGGCGCTTCGACCCAATGAAAAATTGTGCCTCTAATTCTTCCTCTGACACAAATGTCAACCGCTACGGGTCGGGTGGAAAGAAAGGGCGGCTTACCCCGTCTGCGTGCCTCACGTATCGCCTTCATGACGCTGTTGGGACCGTCGGTCTTCAGGCGTTCCACTTGTTTCTTCAAAGCTTCCAGACATATCTCGAGGCGAGCGTTGAAGTAACGACCGTCCTGAGACGGGAGAGTACCACCAGCTGCGAAGGTCTCCAGGTTTCCCAAGTAAACCGTGCTCTGGAACAAATTCGACGCGACGATCACAAGATCGGCCTTTTGGACCGCCTCAATGGTCAACGAGTTGATGTTAGTGGCGGTAGAGATGACCACCACATTTTTGAATCGGCCTTGCGCGAACTTTTTGGACTCTGACTGCCATTGACGGGTGAGATGTGGTGGAACGATGGCCAGCGTAGCCCTGACAGGAACTTTGCCGGGAATGTCTTCCTTGCTCTCGAATTCCTTTTTGACCTTTTGATAGGAGCAATCAATGAGACCAAGGGTAATCGCGGTTTTGCCATATCCAACTTGGTCAGCGAGGACGCCACCCCTGACTGTGACAGGTCGCTGTGCGCGACCCTCTGCACGCCAGCCTAGAGGCTCGAGGATCGCCTCCGAAATTTCTTCTTCGATGAACGGTGCAGCGTCAATGGCCTCCCGCTCGAGCATCCAGGTCAAGGAACGCAACTGCTCCTTACGAAGATCGAGCCTGAAATTGGGTGGTTGGCTGTGTTCAGGGTCAGCCCTGTTACTCTCGAGCGTGAACGGTGGGAGTTGAATCTTAACCGCAGGAGCAAAGTCGGTGTCCAAACGCCATGAGAGCGAAGGTCGTTCTGGACGATTCTCCGAAGGAAGGCGAGACAGAGCGCGATGCAACAACGAAGCGATGTTGAGGCCGACTTTGACCACACCAATGTTCTGTTCTAGACGTAGTTGGGTGACGAATGGAGTAGGACGAAGCTTCAGATCGCGCTCGTATTGGCCAGCTTCTTGTGGATCTTCAATGGCGACAATCTTCTTTCCAGTCTTGTTCCACTTGATGGTAGGAGGCATCGGAGCACACCGCTGGCATTGATGAAGATCCTCGGGCATGTCGATTGTCTGCCAAGTTTGTAAATTGTCGTCGACGTGCCGAATACGTTCGAGCAGCCAAGCCAATGATCTGAACGTTGTACGCTCATTGAGCTTGTCGACTTCCCTCCATTCCTGACGGGGCCACTCGGGACCGGCGTCATCGGATAGAGGCACTGTACAAGACAACAAAGCAACGGCCCTGGCACAGGCGTCTGTGTTCGCAGCCACTTCTAGCGAGCCTCGAGGAACAGCGAAATGCGCCCCAGTAAGCTGGGAAGCCTACACAATACATGAGGCCCTAACGTAAGATGAAAAAAAAAAGCTTATGCAAGCTTACCCGGAGTGATGCATTGTCCGAAGACACCCATAGAATGGGGATGTGGCATGTGACTGCTTGGTCTCCCTGAACATCCGACTGCCTCCACGAACCGGCAAGCTTGCAGACAATCGGCCGAAACTCGCCATAGTCATATCGTCGAACGGTAGTCGTGAAAACGAATGGGTCGTCTCTAGGGTCACCACACCGTGTGGGGTCGAGCATCATGAACAACGGCGGAAGCTCTGCGTCTTCAGGAGTAGGTTCGCGTCTGTGGAGAGCGCCACAGGCCGTGCCGCACTTGTCCAAGAGAGTATAGGTCCCAGAGATGTCGCGATCGAGTAACGGCACCTTGTCTACCGGCACTGCGATTTTGAGATGCGAGTGGACACGAGCCTCCCTGAATTCTTCCCCCAACAGGCCAACCCGGGACCCCCAGGAAGGCACAAGCGTCTCGCTCCCAGTCACAGTTACAGTGATCTCGCCGTTGTAGGGCAAAGCAAATTGCAAGCGACCTTGTAGCAGGCCGCCCTGGCATTTGAACCTTGCAACAGGGAACTGTAGGAGACGACGGATCTCTGCGTTCGCGGGTTCGCTCTCTAGAGGGGTCGCATATAGTCGCCACTCCGTCTGCTTGGGGTCGAGGTAAAGCTCGAAAGAGGCTGATGTGGACTGGTAAACCGCGGACCAAACTTCTTGCCTCTTGAGCTCAACGAAACGCAACTCGGAGTTCGTGGCGCGAACTACCGCAGAACGCCAACTAACCCAACGCTTCTCTGGTATAGTTATCTTGGCAGCGGATTTTAGGTTATCAAGGAGTTCCGCGGTGGTATCGGTGATCGACAAGCACATAGGAAGGACGGATTTGACCTGCCTGATAAATGTTCCAGGAGATATACGCGCGACTGTCTGCACATCGAGCGGTTCGAAGTTATGTTCGGGACGTCCAGCGCACTTCTTGCAGGAGGACGACCCGCAGTCCTGACAGCGAAGTAACTCCCTTGTCGTGATATCCTTGCGACCCTCGCAGATGCAGAGCCGTACGCTTCGGGTCGCGAGCTCCAGAACGACTTTCATCGAGTCCATAGTCACCTTGGACAGGTCCAGCGGTTGTTCGGCCAACTGTTCAAGGCCAGAAACGTGGTCTTCCACAGAGGACTTTGATGCGGAATCGACGTCCATAGCATCCTCGGTTCTTACTTGAGATTCGACATCAAGCTTCTTCATCTCATAAGTTTCTTTATCGTCTCCTGCCTTCAGAAGCTCCTTGCCGACAACCAACGCAGCCAGTATACAAGATCCCACGACTGTTGAAGACATGGCGTTGCCAGCGAGATCCGCGAGTTCGTCCTGACTTTCTCGTGTAAGAAGCAACTTGTCCACCGGAAGACCCTGCATAGCTAATGCCTCGGCTCCGACCATAGGTCCGCCACGATTGGTGATGTAGGGGATCATGGATGGCGTAAGGCAAGGACATATACCCGCCTTGCTTGAGCCGGTGGAGCGATCAACGTTTTGCGAGAGATTCCAGACAAGTCTGAGATCGATGTGAGCAGGAGACACTGCCAACGTTGTTTGGCTTATACACTCACGTTTTGTAGGATGGATCGACGCCGATCTTGGCAGAACGAAGGAGACTGATGTCCATCAAATCCCAAACACGTTCGACTTGTCGTGTTCCCCAATCTTGCCAAGCGAAGTCGGGCAAACGACAACCACCACCTTACATTCACGAAGTTGAGGGATAGATCGCAAACCAATGCAAAAAGCTCACCTTCCTCCCAGTTTGTCAAGGGACGCTTCGGACCTAAACTCTCCTCGAGCCTGGCACGCGCATGTCTGGATTCACATCTTGTCCAGTCGATTCGTCCGGAGCGGGAGTCTGACACTCCACTACCTCGAACAAGCATCTCTCTTGCTTGCTGAATACGCAAGTCATCTGATGGGAGAAGGAATGCGTCCATAGTCGACGAAGCAGGGCGCTTGAGTTTATTTGTCACGCAACTCTTCCAGTCGACCGGTAACTGGGATAACCGCTTGTCGACAGCGAGCAAATAAACACGGGTGCGGGTATGTGGGACGTAGAAATGTTTTGTATCCAATCGCATAAAGTCGGCGCTGTATTTCTTGCGTTCGAAATATTCCTTGACCTTGGCCCATGGTGCAGAGCAGACGTTCTCCAGAATGACTAGAGGTGGTCTATGATTTGTGATCCAAGACATCATGCCGTGAAACGTTCGTCCTGATTCCCCTCCTGCGTCAATCCCTTTTTTCTCGTTATTGAGATTGGAATAGTCGACACAAGACGTGCCCGCGACAAGCAAGTCCACATCGCCGGGGACAGGGGCTAATGCGCCATATGCGGTCGTGCTGGGCAACATGTCAGAATTCTACAGAAATCTTGGGCAAAGAGCACGTACGCTTCAGCATCTCCGAGCTCGCATACGTCACGGAACAATAGGGGTGGGCTGAAATTGCGCTCTATGTACGCTTGCTTGAATGGTTCTATTTCGCATGAAAACACGTGTTCAAACTCCAACGGAATCCCATACTGCTCCTGGATGGACTGGCATATCAGATCTAGAGCGAGGAGAGGAGATTCTGTGCCGGAACACATGGTGGCGACGCGAAGCTTTCTGCCTCTGACGCGTTCTGCGACGCCCTTTATCTGAGGGATGCGGGAGATGAGGTCGGAAAACATGGTGGGTATGTGGTTAAGGGGTGGGAGACTGGAAGATTCTATCTTGCCGTCCGTCTTGGAGTACTGTGCTGGGCTGTCATCTTCGTCAGAGACCTCGGGTTCTGCATCGTCCTCAGCGCTGGACTCGTCGTCGGTTTTCTTCGCTGACTTTCCGAGTTTCTTGGCTACAGGTTTAACTGGCTTCTTGTCGCTTCCGCCAAAGAAGGACGTGATGGACTTTTGATTTTTGGCGAGCGATGTTTCCTTGGTCATGATCGAGGAGTTCAAGTCGGACTCGAACGCGTCTGCGGCGTGTTTTATTCGAGTCACGGTCGCGCTTTGTCACGCCATTCCTAACGAGTCACGCCACTTCACAGCTTCAAAAGTTGTATTACAAAGTATTACAAACCGTGCGTCTCAAACGAATCGTCTTTATTCCATGAGAAATGTATCGAATGTACATGCACGATGCAACTGCCATCACAAGTCTAGAGAAAGTCACCAGATTGACTCGTCATTCCCAGTATCGTGGAACTTTGCTATCGCTCTCCCCGCCGACCTCCAGAAAGTCTGACGGACGCTCCCGT
>JBBPOB010001182.1:0-10659 GCA_038091275.1 Tylopilus subfusipes
AACGCTCGTTGAGCGACTCGGGGAGGTGCACTTTCCCGATCTGGTGCCTGGGCTGCTGAGGACGCTCAAGACGGAGACGTCTGGCGTCGATCGACAGGGCGCCGCGCAGGGTCTGAGCGAGGTGCTCTCTGGACTGGGCATGGATCGCCTGGAGGGTCTGGTGCCCGACACTATCGCCAACGCACAGCCCCCGCGGAGCACCGTCCAGTAAGGGTTCATGTCCCTCCTCGTCTACCTGCCTGCGACGTTCGGGAACCGGTTCCAGCCGGACCTGCCCAAGATCATCGCGCCAACCTTGAGTGGGCTGTCGGATCTGGAGGAGTATGTGAGTGTTGTTGCCCGAGTCGGAGCAGGGGATGTTTGATTCTGGGTGGCGGATCAGGGTGAGCTCTTTTTTTTCTGTTTCTTGGTTCGTCTCGCGGTCTCTGATTATTGACGCCCGTTGGTTTAGCAATCCTCGGTCACGTTGGTCGGAGAGCTGTTATTCAAGGTGTCAGGAATTACAGCAAGTCCGAGACTGGGGTTGAAGAAGAGATGGCCGAGGCTGCTATGGCCGAGTCGTCGAGGCGGGCGTTGACGGAGGTCTTGCCAAGGCGCCGAACGGCGGGATCGTATTCTGTCGGCGTTGTACTTGGCGAGACAAGACGCCGTCAACGCCGTCCGCCAATCGTCCATTCACATCTGGAAGGCGCTCGTGCACAATATGCCTAGAACAGGTATGGCACTGGGGGGCAAGACGCCTCCGTCAGCATTGTCGTCTCACACCATCCTTGCGGTTCTCTCACCTGAGGGTGAGGATCAGCGCGTTCAGGCTGATGAAACGCTATTTGGCAAACTGGGGGTATTGCGCAGTGTGGCGCTCAAGGTCAAGGAGAGCGTGGCGAAAGAGCACCCTGTGGTCTCGCGTCTTGCGCGGGATGCGCGCGGGCGGTGGATGGGGAAGAAAGTTTAGTGGGGGTGTTCTGAGTGGATACATTCGCGCCTGATCAGTATCGTGGAGGAGCAATAGGAATATGTTGACACAGGCGTGCCTAGGTGAACTGTGTGATGCACTTTGCCAACGAACGCTTCCCTCTTGAGACCTAACTGCATATATACTCGGTTGATTGGTCCAGACACTCGCATACAACGGATTACCGATCCTCAAAAGGTGGATGGAGCGATGTAGCTATGCTTTTCACAGCAAGCCTAAGCAACCAAGACGTCGATGGCATCCACTCCTGCCTCATCGACATCCCCACTTCCTTGCGAGGCCTGGAAACGATGCCCACATCTTGCCTGGCCAGGTCCAGGCGCAGCCTCGAGTCCTACACAGGGCCCTTCCTCTCGTCCTTCCTATTTTGATCTCCCCGCGGCAAGTTCGCAATTGGAGTGGGGGCCTAGACCTGTGTGCTCCGTATGTTTCTCCCGCTGAGTGAAAGTGAAAACATCGAATCGGCGGTCAGATAACGAGTGTGAAGCAATGACTGATTGGACCGTAATGTGCGAGGCTGTGATGGCGGAGGGTGATTGGGTTACCCACACCCGAGGCAACGGGATGATGGAAAAGGACAGGATCGAGGGAAGTAAATGGAGTGTAGAAGGGGTAGTGGAAGGACTGGCAGATTACAGTTCGAAAGAGACAAAGGATCTGTCGTTGGTAGGTGATATTGTTTGCATATGACCGTCGGATGTCAGAGTCTTCGACAAACTGAACTGCGAAGTCAACTATGGTATCCTGTCCACGCTTTGTGAACATAGATGTCTAATTTGGGTCTACAGAGATCAATCTTGGCGAAGTTTCGAAAGAGCAGAGCAACCTACCGACATCCCTCACTTTGAAATGCATTGCCATTGTGGTCCAGCCAAGTGAAAAAAGTTGAGTCGTGGCCCAGTAGCTTAAAATCGCACTTCGTGTGATAGAATACTGGCATGACAGTTGAGCGCTGAGCGCTGAGCGCCCGCCGCCGGCGCTAAAAAGAACTCCCTTGCATTGCCTTGAGCCTCGTGGTATATGAGCTGTGGAGTTTCACAACGTGCTCAACATTGTCCCTCCCTCTATCCTTTCGCCACGCACCTTTGCAAACACGCCGAGTCAACGGCGCCCAACTCGCACGGAAGTGTCATGTCACAGCCGTCCGACAACGGAGAGCCTCGGCCACAGCTGGTCATCGCGGCGCATGAAAAAGCTATTACACACCTTGCATATCTCCCCGACGGACGACTTGTCAGCAGCTGCTGCGGAGGATTGGTGAAAGTCTGGAATATGGAGAACGGGGAGCAAGAAGGGACACCGATGGAGCTCGGGGACGCAAGCGGCTTTCTCGCTGTCACTCGGGATGGCACCAAGATCATCGGGACCACACACAAGGGTGGCCAAATCAAAGTATTCGATGTCGAATCATACAAACTTGTCAAGGAATGGACTCACCAAAACGAGTTCCCTATTATTGCCATATCCCCGGATGATCTACTCATTGCAGTGGCTAGTGAGGCGAGCGTAGTTTTTTACACTATGGAAGGGAGACAGGTCAATGGTGTCATCGAGGTCGACTGCTCGGATGACGAGTTTATCACGTCCTTGTCTTTTTCTCCCGACGGCAGTAAACTCGCGCTTGGCAACAACTACGATGAAATCTTTGTGTATGACGTCAAGAGTCGCACGCTAGTCCTTGGCCCACTACAAGCCCACAGGAAAGACGTCAAACATTTGGTGTGGTCACGGGATGGCAGCAGGCTCTTCTCTGCCTCGGACTTCGACAATTTAATTCGCTGTTGGAATTCCGACACGGGGGAACAAATCGGACATTCATGGACAGGTCACACTGACGACATATGCTCCCTCTCCCTTTCCCCAGACGGCCAGATCCTTGCGAGCGCGTCCTGGGATGCAACAGTTCGCTTCTGGGATGCAACCTCTGGTCATTCCATCGGACAACGTCTACGACATGATGACTGTGTCCATGAAGTCTGTTTCTCTCCCTCTGGTGAATTCGTGGCATCTGCAGGACGTGGTGGAAAGATTTATTTATGGCAAGTACCCTGGTTAGCATCCGTCGAGACTCGGGTAGAGACGCTTATGAGATATACCTCAGTATTCATGCTCATCTCTCTCTATCTAACAGACGAACATCGCAAACCTCGGTGTGCCACACGACGCCATGCACTGCACGCAAGTGCCTGTCTTCCATCCATCCTCGCTGTACTCTATTCCGGGCACTGAACACAGGTCGGATTGCGATCTTGATGTAAACAATTGTACCTCATCCCTTTTCACACGTTTACTCTTTCTTTTTCAAAGCCGTTTGCATCAGCTTATCCAATGACATCGTCAACCACAACACTACCCCATTCGTGTTCTACTGCTCTATCTCAGGAGAAGCTACAATGCACAACGTCCACCTACGGGTATGTCACACCACTGCACCATATTGCGGTCCGAGTCCTCTGATATCGTTGCTGGGTTCAGCAATATCAGTGAAAACGTCCCCCCTCCACCAGATTTGACTCCATATATCTTCAAAGCTGATGATCATTATGTTGCGGGGGGAGGCTTTGGTGACGTATACAGGTGTTGGTACGATGATGGGTCGCTGAAAGAGGTTCTAGTGTTGTATGACTTGCCTTCCCTCATATTTACCTTCCTTGCAGGTTGCAGTAAAGGCCTTCCGATTCCGGTTCGCAATAGATGCGGATGCGAGCGATAGATCTGTCAAGGTAACCTGTCCGATTCAGAACGGATGGATGAGATCTGAGCTGTCTCACAGATGCTCCGTCGAGAGCTCGGAATTTGGAAAAGGCTCAATCACATCAATGTCGTTCCATTCTTGGGAATTGCGTATGGGTTCGGAATGCGTGGTGCAATGTCCTTGGTGTCGCTATGGATGCCCAATGAATCTCTCCATCATTTCTTAGCCAAGTATGACGAGAAGCTACATTTGGGACATCGACTCCGGTTTGTGCGTCCATGAACATCCGACACATCCATATCCTCTAATTCTGTGGAACAGCTGCTAGATATCGCCAATGGTTTGCACTACTGTGCGTCGCTATCATCATTGCCAAATCTGCTTAAGTGATATGTCTGCAGTACATTGTTTTCCAATCGTCCATGGTGACCTGAACTGCGTATGTCAATGTAGAATCTTTACTATCCTCTTTTTCTAACAAAGGACAGAACAACGTGCTTCTCGATGCAGATCATACTGCGCGCTTAGCTGATTTCGGATATGCCTCCTTGGTGGGGAACATTCCAGAGGCATTATCCTATCTGCAAAGATCGACCATACGACCCGGAGCATTGCGTTGGACTGCACCAGAGCAAGTTAATCCAGAAGAGGCATTCACTCGGACACCAAAGAGTGACATATATTCCTTTGGTTGTATTTCTCTTCAGGGGAGTTAGTTTGACGTGATTGACAGGTCCGTACTGACATTTATGCAGGTGTTATCTGGCAAACAACCGTGGTCAGAGGTCCGGGAAGATATGGCCGTCGTTTTACAGTTGGGAAAGGGACGCAAGCCTAGCCTGCCAGCGTCTCGAACAATCGACGACTCCCACTGGAATCTAATTCAAGATTGTTGGTCAGCGATTGAAGAGCGACCTGCTGCGGAGGTGATAGTATCTACCGTTGAATGGTTCCTGGGCCATTGCCCAGAGTCACCACCTCTTCGCGACTTGCTCATGTCATGTTCAAATCCTGATGATTCTCTCGTGCCCACGCCTTCATTGGCACCTTTCAGCCAAGCTACCATGGAGGACTCAAGGAGAAATGTCGGCAGCGTGGTTCAAAATTGGTATCATGCTGGCAATTCCAATCTTGCTCCCCCATCACGACCATATCATGCTCCATCTGGAACGTGAGTACTTTCACATCCGGTGGTCACTCGTTCTTCAGTTATGCTGAACAAGAACGTAGAATGGTTTTGCCATCTTATCCGAGTCTCTCCATCCCGGATAGAACTGTGAATAATACATCAGCTTTCCAGCCAGCTCCAATGTCCTCTTTATCGCAAGGTAAGTCGAGCTCCAATCTGAGAGTTGTCTGCTCACCGGTGATGACATTAGCACCATCCCATCCCGAATTTCCTCACGACAACTACACGAGAGGGCCATCTGCAGAACGTGCTCAAAAGAGGCAGCGGCGCATGTAGGGTGCGCAGAATGCGACGAGGATTGACAGTTTAGGCTCGTGAGGAATCCACCTTGACCCATTTGACATGTAATGGATGGTGATGTTTTCGCTTCGTGTTGTGATCATTATGTTATTCCCTGGCTATCTTTTTGAAGTTCAAGTTCCATCAGTTGTCTTGAATGTTGTCGGTGACCCGTTAGTTCTGCCGCCAGCAGAAGCTGTGCTATGTTGACAAGGTGTATGGCGCGTAGCAAGCAGCGAGTATATTGAGGTGGGCAATAGCAAAACGGCCTTCGCAAATGTTCTATGGGGCACCTTGTCGATCGACGCTCGATGGCTCCCTCAGGCGACATCGGATTCCCCTCTATATGACCATAGTGACCTAATGGACAATGGCAACTGGCACTTTAAACTCGCTGGGAGTATTAAGATTCATTTGCATCAAAATATGCTAATGCGCAAGTAGCTATCTGGATGCTCACGATACACGAGCTCAATAACATGGAGTACGAGGTTCCATCCTAGCATTTTCCCGAGGCCCGTCCTCTGATGCGCCTGTCACATTACTGCTGCGAAGGGTATCAGCATCCGGCACACCATTTCAAGCCAAGAGTCAGCACCGCCTGCATTTACACAGGATGCATGGCCAACCACGATACCTGCCCCAAGAACGCCTCGGCAGTCAGCTTGAACATGGAATCATCCACCATCTCCGTTCGACACTCGACTCGCACACACTCCTCGCCTACCCTGTGAGAGAGCAAAAGCTGGCAACATTGAAACACGTCAACGAAGAGGTCCCAGAACGCAGGGCTTTAGCTTTGCATCAGTTCATACTCCTCACGGTGAGACGTGCGATAATGTTCAGTGCAGTAGACCCGACACCCTTGGCTAGGCTGAACCTCAAGGTAGTTTGCAAAGAGGAGCAACCAACGACTCGGGTTCGTCCACAGAAACAGACACGAAAAACGTGGTACAGTCTCCATGTCGACGTAAGAGTGTCGACCTTGAGACCGCTATCGAGGGAGATCGGTTGTCGCACCACCCAATCTATTCATTAACGAAGACGGGCGTCGATCCCGAAGCGAGCTTCCGACAGCCCTCTTTCTTGTGGATGTCAAATCGGAGAAGAGCGGGCGACAAACACCAAATGCGTACCATCCGTGCAACTTCTCATCAATGCCTTCAACCATTCTGGATTCTAGGTCGATCTGAGCAATGCACACCGTGCGTCACCCATAGCAACGGAAAATGGCTCAGGCTCAGCATCTCGGAAACAACGTATTCAATGCGTCAGATGCTTGCTAACGGATTGCCACCACACTGATGAGCAACGCGAGTGCATGCAGGTGAACATGCAAAATGATGTCCCAGTCGACATGCAGAACATCGTCGGGCAAACCCAGCGCATATGTGTATCAGATGTATTAACGTGTTCGTCCCTCGCGCAGAGACAACCATTGCTTACTGACACTTCTCGAAGAGCCTGTAGGGGCCAAGACGGCGGTTACTTGATGGCCTTGTATCCTCGTTATACTCAGGCCCAGATCGGAAACTTTCGCCGCCGCCGCCGCCACCTTGATGGTATCGACGAGCTCCGATGGGTTATACTGATTGTCCCGTTGTTAAACCGCCAACAGAAAGAGAACCAGTATCAAATTTCAACAGTTCTCCTCAGCGACCGTAAATTCACGATGATGTCTGGTTGAAAGCGTCGCCCGGGCCGTCCTGAAATTTCTTTGGTCAGGCTCTAGGCTCGGGAGCCTTGTCGATCGAGTCCACCATCTGGTAGCGTCTGCAGCAGGCTACTGCAAAGATTGAAACTCCCGGAGCCGGACACAAGCATAGATTCTCGGAAGGACATACTCAAACGGGGCTGATGGTCACGATGGAACGATGTGTACCGCAAACGACAAACACGACGCGTTTTGCGGAATTGAAGTCGAGTGACAATGCCTTCTAAAACGTGAAGGTAGTATGACCTTTGGGAATCGGCAGAAATTGAAGATTTCTCGTTCGAAAATACGTGGGTCGTAAGTTGAAGTACTATAGGCGAACGTGTCGGACACTGATTGATGTCAGCATGAATAATCGAATTTGCTACGACGATTCTACCCGTGTACATACTGGCGTGTTGACCCCGTGTGACGCTAAGCGGGGGTCAACGGCGGGATCAACACGCCCCGCGTTGACCCCGGCTGTCTCCCATATATTTCGTCTTTGCAGCAGAATACTGTATGTATAACACACGACGTCCCCCCGATCACGCGTACAATGCCGCCTCCGACGTGCCTCGACCAAACCCTTTCTTTTCACCCTCAACAAATGCGCGCGTACATTGTGCCATCGTGACAGACCTAAACGAGGAGGATCCATCGTCGTCAGTATTCCGCCACGAGGGGGTTGGCATAGAATCAGGCGGATACGCACGCGCGCGAGATGGGGTCCGTTTGGTAAAAGTTGGAGATGGGCTTCTTGAACGCCTCGCCAGACACCTTGGCACCCGCCGTCGTGGCTGCGACCATCTTGAGACCTGCGAGCGCTAGGGTATAGCATGGGTGTATCCGGATAAAACCCGGGTCACACCCGTGGGTTTGACGCTTTGGGGCCAGCTACCCGAACCCGACCTGGGCGAGCAGGCGTGGGTGTGGGTCAACCCACGGATGATTGGTGGGTAACTATGGGTGTCCGGGTATAACCCACGGATGATGCATTGATGTCCCATTGGGCGGCAGTAGCGACATAAAAATTGTACTAGTTTAGTCTATCACAATGAGTTCACTGTCAACGTCCTCAGACGCTGGCTCTTTCCCTTTCCCTGTGCTTCTCGACATCTTATTCTTTATTATACTTGTAGGGATCTTGATGTCAGGGAGTAGTGGTGTGCTGTACCACGAGCCCACTGCGACTTCAGCTTTGAAACTTTGTGAGCCGATGCAATGTTGCAGATGGTTGACCTGCAGTCGGCCACCAGAAAATGCTCGCTCCACATCAACTGAGGATGCTACAGAGCGAATTGAAATGTAGCATAAGCATGAACAAGGTGGTAAACTGACCTGGTGCGGATAAAAAGTCTAGTGCCATTTGAGCCAATCGAGGGTGAGTGTTTCGACAGTTTTCCCAGTACTTGAGCACACCTCCAGCCGCTCTGACTTTGGCCTTTGGAACTGGAGGGGAATCAAGGTAAGCATCAACTGAATCTGAGTCCTGTGTTGTGCAGCCATCTTCATCATCAGAGTTGGTCATGTCCCATTTGGAGCGCTGTCGCTGCAGAAAATCAGTATCAGTAGTGGCCGCTGTGTTGCTATGACAAGTGGGTATTACCTTACGAGGTGGCCCATCCTCAGAGCGTTTATCAGCATTCCTCGATGTCTGAAGTATTTCGTATGATTCTGTCCAACGTTGTCGGATTATGCGCTGTGCTTCAATGCGGTCTTCTAAACGCCAGTCTGGGTTCTTGTCAAACCAATCCGCTTTCTTATCAGGACACATAGCTTCGATGAATCAGCATGAGACCGAATGAGATTAGGCTCCACAACTTACCGATAGTGATTCGATATACCTCATTGTCATCTGTCAGTGCATAGTATTTACCAATCATTGTAAGAGCAGCCTCTGCTGCAATACGAGTGACTGCCGGTTCAGAGTAAGCTTCTCGAACCTTCACCATGGAATGCTCAAGTCATTCTAGCATAGGGATGACTTTGTAGACCAATGGAACCTCTGCTTGGGAAAATTGATTCGTGATAGTATCAAAAACCTCGAGGACTTCTAACAACTGTTCTGTGAGATTCCATTGTGATGGTGTCAGAGCATAAGCCTCCAGTGCAAGATCCTGTTTCCCAGTGAGGATGCGTATTGCCTCCCTGAACCGGAAATGAGCCCTCAGACATGTGAAGTCAGAATTCCACCGGGTAGGAACACGGCGGTCAAGGTGAACTTTGGTGCCTGGTGTTGTACTGAGTGACGTGACTATCCGTTCAAACTCAGCTTGCAACCTTGCGCTGTCATGCAACTTGCGAGCAAGGCCAGCAACCTAATAATAATGACATGCATAATCATGCCAGTGGTGAATCAGATCTCATGGTGCTATAGTAGGGTAGGCGTACCTTCGGAAATAGCCCTAGGGCTTCTTTCTCTTCTTTAGCACTCATCAGAACACCTTGGGCCTTCATCACTTCAATGGCTGTCATGTGCACTGATGTGACAGCTTGTTTGTCGTGCGCGTCCTTTGCTTCATCAATCTCAATACCATCTACCAACCCAGACCCCAGGCCATCATCAAGACCAACACCCTCACCACTTCCTTGTGCTCCTGCATCTATCATCTTTTGTTCAAGTTCATCAGCCAGTGCAGTACCTTCATCAATGACAACCTCTTTGACCATTGTACTACTACCAAGGCCCCAGTTTTTCTTTGTACACTTTGAGACTTTCACAGTCTTTCTTCGTTTGGATTGACGATAGAAAAATGAGATGAATACCTGCAACACATTGTCAGCTAGCTGTTACGATAAGCCTATTATTTTCTTCCGTTATACTTTTATCCGTTGACTATCAAATTCCCACCGCGATATGGGGAATACTCTCACCGAGGACCGATCACTTTCTTGTCATCCTCGGTCCGCTATACGCTTACTTCGTTGAATTGTAACTAATCCCCAAGCCGTTCGCTTCGGACTTCTATTCCTCTCGGAAGGGGGTATGACTCATTCTTTATCTGTCTTGATACGCTTACATCGGACATGCTCTCCTCTAATCAGTTCTTTCGTACTGATTACGTGTTCCTGATTACTCACTTTCCGTTAGTTCTCCGATGTTCTTCCTTGTTCTACGATTACGCGTCCCTCATAGTTCAACACTATAAAAGACTCGTAGAACTCTTTGTATTTCCTCATACTTGATCTTCTGAATCACACGCTTGGTCTCGTATCCTGGTCCGATCGACCAGTCTCCTCGACTCTCGACCTAGCTAGTCCGCTTGACTAGAACCTTTGACCTAGTAAACCTTTGTTGGTCCGATTGACCATTACTTTGGTAGTCCGTTCGACTACAAACCCTTCACCCAGGACTCTAATCTTGAGGACGCAGTGTCTCTTCGTGAGTACCTCCCTCGAGACAAGAGCAGACCTTCGAGTGTTCGTCTATCTACGAACGACCAGCGTAACACTAGCCCAGTATTACAGGTCATCTAACAGTGTTGTGGCCCCATACTTTAGCAATGAGATTGACAGTGTGCAGCACACAACGTGTCCATGACATTTTTCCACGGAAACTGGGAATAAGTGAAGTGAGCTCGTCCGCAAGCACATCAAAATTGCTGGCATTGTCCATGGTAATTGTATGGAACTATAGACATGCCAGTGCTGGGTGTTAAAGGTTAAATCTGAGCAGTATAGGTGGCATGCACCTTTTTCTCCAATCTGAATCGTCTCAGACAGTTGGCAGTCATTTCTGCAAGGTAACGACCAGTGTGTTTGTGCGTTAGTCTATTCCAATAGTTAGCAACAAAGCCAAACCATCTCGAACATAAATACAACTAACC
>JBBPOB010001183.1:0-10658 GCA_038091275.1 Tylopilus subfusipes
GGCGTACCTCTGGCACTGGGACCTGCACCTCTCGCGCTCCGCCCGACTTCGCGTGCTCGCGCTTGTTCTTCCTTGACTGCGTCCAGGAGGGTATCCGGCACGCGCAAGTATTTTATCTTAGTGTTTGAATATGCATACGCCACACGTGCACCCCAACACCACACACGCACGTCCAACCATGGCGGAAAAAGGTCACGATAAGCACGGACGACCTACGGAGGAACAGAGGCGAGCTCACCGTACTTCCACGAATGTAACACTCCTTGAGCTTCCAGAACCGATCGCCGTCCGTGCTCGTCTGATACACCTCTCGTAGGGTGATGTTCATAAAGTTGTCACAGTTGACGAGATGGCCGTTGAACGTCTCGCCGTTTTTGAGTTCTACAAGCTTGGACGCGGTGTCAGATCATGCCATGCATCGGCCTTTTCTTTTTTTTTTTCTCGTTTGGAACGCGCGATCAGGTTGGCGTACTCACCATCGGTTTGTTTTGGGCTGCAGTGAGCAGCGATAGTGGTAGCTGTGGATGGCATGATGAGGAACAAAGACAGAATGGAGCAATCGTGCGTTACCATCGTGGCCGGCGATGGAGTAGCGTTCGTTGATGGGTACTGATAATTATGAGAGAGAGGAGCCTCACAGGAACGTCGCACCTCCTTGTTTCTGTGGCAGTGCAACAATCCATTGACCGGTACAGCGATAGACAAGAGGTAAACGAAAAATCAATCAAATGATGAGCTTGATAGACGGCATAAGAGCTTTCAAGATGATATATCCCTCGTTTCCAGAACTGCTGCCATCTTTCTCTTCCCACTTTATCTCTCCCTCCGCACGCCCACGTGCCTCGTCCAGCGACACGACTCGATGACGGCCTCTCCCCGCGGGGTCCTCTACATCGCGTTGCGATACGAACTTTGCGCCCAAAAAGGTTTGAAGAGAATAAGTGCCCTCAAAGGCACTGTCGAGCTCGACTTGGACGGCGCCTACCGTCGTTTCGGCTTGGCATCGCAAGACGGAGTTCACAGGGCTTTTGGTGAACTTTAATTCAACTTCGCCGTGTTTCGATTCCGCGTCGACTCCAAACTCGCCCCCGGTCAACGCTTCCGAGGTGAGCGAGATCTCTGCATCGATCTGGCTGTCAGAGGACAGGTTCAGTTTCTAAAAGTGCCAGGCATGGAATGAAAATTGCATACCCGTTTATGGTGTGCATTGTCAGATTGGATGGAACTGTGCCTTCACGGTGCAGCAAGTTCACTGTCGGCGTGATACGGCCGTTTACAGTGTGCAAGTCGAGGGAAGATCGGACGTTGAATTTGCCGTCGACTTCGCCATTCAGCGACCAGAATTGGCCGACGTCAGCTGTGACGGACTAGATGGCAAAGTCAGAGGACGGGCAAACATCAATAACCATACTTTTTACCTGGACGCTTATCCTGCCGTTGGCAGACGCGAGAGAGATCACATCAAAGAGGACGGATTCGTCCAGGTTTGCTACGTTCTGATTGTAATTTGGTAGCTTGGTCTCAAGTTTCTTCACCGACAGGGGCCCCTCGTTTCCTGCGGGTAAAGTAAGGGTAACGTCGAATTCGAGTCCATGCATGTGCATGCGACGAGCCGGGGGAGGCAGAGCGAAAGGGGTCTGGAGAATTTTGTCAATTAAAAACTTGTAGAATCAAGCGATGATCACGAACGAAAATGCCGACGCCATGTTCCCTGTCTGCCTTTTCCACCTGACAGACAGAAACATGCTCGAGGATATGGTCGTCCTCATAAGCAACCCGGACGCGGACGTCCACCGTATCGGCGACTTGTTTGGATTGTTTGATGTTGACCAGACCATGCTGGAACACACCCCGAGAGATGAGATAGACGGCATCAGAGTCGAGCGGGAGGGAGAAAGTGGTCTCAGCCCCATAGGGGTACTCTGGTGTCCAAGGCGGTTGGTCGTAATAAGTCGTCCAGTTGGTACTGCCCACACATTGATCAACGTCCCCGTCTGACGGCGGCGGGTACCCGACTTTGTCATCTGCCCAATGCTGCGAAAGATCAGCAATACAGTTGAGCAACCAAGCACGGTGACTACTCACCCACACATAACGTGGTCGGTCGCTAAATGCGCGCTGTCCGTATGAATATGCGAGCCAGGTGAGTGCCACTGCGCCAAAGACGATCAAGTGACGCTTGAATCGACGGGGACGGGGTTGCCCAGGCTGCGCTGACCAGCCACGGCACGCCTCCGAGCGCAAAGGCTCGGCGGGAGGACCACCTTTCTCGAGGTTGCCAGGCGCGTCAGAGTAGGGATCGACTTTGAAAGTGTCCATGAGAGGCAAGAGGAATGGGCGATCAAGGGAGACCCGCAAGATATAAAGGCTGATGGCATGCCGCAGTTGCGCGCCCAAGGACGTGCTGCGGCGCAGTCTGTTATCGATTGGGGTATCACAGGGGCGCAGTCCTGTTGTCAAATCTAGCCATGACAGGTTCCACGGTTTTGGGGGACTGCCAGTGAGCGTGCTGCTTCCCAGCGTCGTTTCAAGACGACTTGGACGAGGGTACTTGCAATTGGTACTACGCAAGTCCCTAACGCACCCGATTGAGTTCCTGCTGGCGGATGGGACTGGGTTTCGCATCTCTGTTCATCAGGTTTGACGACAACTCTTAAAGACCCTCGAAACTCAAGTCTCTTCCCTAGTCAAGTCATGCTGCATGCTCGTTTTGACCAACCTGACATGCAAACTTTTTATCAGGTTACGGTACAACAGTACTACTGGCCGCACTCGTTTCGTCGGGCTCGGCGACAACAGGCCTTAACCCGAATCATATAATCCCACTGCCCTGGCATGAGTTGCCAGCTACTGTAGCGTCCCTCAGGCTTACTGGAACCACTTTGATTGCACATCCAAACCAACCTTACCGACAACACGACAAATGGACGAGATCCTAGTGGACCTATCGGTGCCACGCATCATTGGGACAAGGACAACCCCCGAATACACCCATGAAATATTGCCAGTACTGGACGGAATTGCACGGGCACCCGCGAAATGATTTCCACGCCATATACAGTCGACCCCCTCCTAACAGATGCCTCTTGGAACAAGCTGCACAGCAATCGATTATCGGGGTGTATGGGTTAGACATGGTATCTGCTAGGAGGAAGTTGACTGTACATAGAACTCGGGAGACGAGGTGTATTGATGAATTACAGTCACCATTCAGAGTATCACTACAATCTGTTGTCCGTCAATTCCATCCCCTGTTTCTGCTCAAAGTCCTCGTTCAAAGTCGACGCATGTAATCCCGCAACATTTCGAGTGGAGTCATCTCCACCAATTCGTCCGCTTCCCCCTCCACGATGGGACCCTGCCACACCGGGACGATATCGATGAGTGCATTCATAGACACGGTGACGCTTCGTCTGGAAATCGGTCGTGGAAGCACTCTGAACTCGCGGTCGATTCCCTGGAAGTCGCCACGCGGCTCGGGATCATACAGCTCTCGTACATTGATGATGAACCGAGGCATCATGGACGATATGGCTATGATGCAAACCGTGTCCAGGATGAGAATTGCGGTGGTGTTTATTGAAGGCTCATTGTTGAACCCAGTGGCAATGTTGTAAAGCGCGTTCCTAGAAGTTTTTGGGAAATATTTGAGTTATTAGGTGTATGAGCATTCGGGAGTGCAATGAATAGGGTAGCCGGATATAAATGAGATAGCGGAACAGGGAAAGAAAGACGTACAAGAGGAAATAAAGAATTCCATCTTTCACAAGTTGTTGAATACACTGATTCAGCCGCCACTGCTTGGTTACTTTGTGCATCTCAACTAGTTGCTTCAAGGCTCGGATGACTGTGAGAACCAAAAGCATAGCACCAAGAACAAATCGGGGGATTCCCATATACATGAAAAGCAGCGGCGGAGTGTTGTTGAATGTGGGGTTGCAAATGGAGAAATCGGCCAATTGGACAACTGTGACTAGAGGGATAATGGGCAGGGGATGATCGATAAAGCCCATCTGGGTGAGACCGCAGGAAGGCATTCAGTTTAGCTGAAGACGTACCTGATAGGTAGGTGTTCGGATTGGAGTAAATACTTACGAAGACGAAGGAAGCGACCACTCCTGGCACATAAATGGATAGGAGGAAGAAAAGGACTCTTCTGGATTGATTCCATATTGCATATACCCGCAGGATCATGACCACTGTGGTTGGAACGATAGTTGTAGGAAACGAAGTCAAGATACAGTAACTTACAATTAGCAGCGGCAATGAATATCGGGAACACACAAGTAGCTGACACAAAAAGTATAGTACCTTTGGAACGTCCGCATATCATGCTCATGTTGTGGAAGACAGTAAACGTGCTTACACCTATGGAACCATCATCGATGCAGCTTGTAAGCAGAATTTAGTTGCATACATCTACATGAATACATGTGGTCCAAGTCATTAGTAATAGACACGTTATGAAGCTGAAAAACATACTTCTACAGGCCCAGGAACAAAGGTACTCCCAGCTGTAGATGCATTCCATCAGTTTATCCAGCCTTTAACCTAACTTTGTACATACGGAGGGCAGTAAGACTTGCGCACAGATATGTCGGTAGTTGGGTAATTGACATGCTTTATAGAAACCATAGACTCACATAGCCCAACAAAGACCAACATATCGGACCTATAGTATGAGACTGTTAATTCAGAGCGTACAGCCCGTGAGTATTTATGCGCACCATAACAAACAATGCGGAGACCCAGGTCCAGGGTCTGCGCTGTGGTGTCGTCAGGGACCCAGTGCTAGTTCGCAAATTTATTATATCTTTACCCAAATATACTCCATCTGCGATCACTGTCAGCCAATAGATCAAGTGAGGGGAGTGAAATAGCATGCCTCTGTGGAAAAGGTGAGGACTGAAGGTATAAGATTGCAATGTTCATTCAACTTAAGAAGGGAGTTGTGAATGTGCATGACACTCACAATAATCATATACAACAGCTGTGATCATAGCAACTACATTCATTTGTAAAGTTAGCACATCACTTCCTGAGGGCGAGTCGGTGACCATACCGGATGCATAATCATTCAACTGGAGAAGCTCCAAAGCAGACTGTAAGCCGGAGGACATGGGTACCACGTGCTCCGGGATGGTGGCGTCTGAATCAACCTGTGAGACAAAAGGAAAAGGTTGAGAGTGGAGGAAAGGAACTCACATGGCACTTATATCTTGTCATACAATACCCCAGCGAGGCGATACAAGATGGAAGCAAGGCAGCGAAAGGCAATGCGAGCGTGTTTTCGTCGAGTATATATAGTATAATACAGAACGTTTGCGGTTAGAAGGTTGCATTCAGGATCATGATCGCATCAACCCCTGCAGCAAGATATCCTGTAAGTTTGAAGCGCTACTGGAACGGCCAACAGTGCATTTTTTCTGCCTTCACATTCATTTAAGGATCCATAACACCAGACGGTCGTTTTGGCCCCTCATCTAATTGGTGTCTGGTGAATGCTCCTTCTACCCTACGTACTCACCGTATATATATATATCTTTCCAGTGGCTGTATAGACTGACCTGGTTATGCCCGTGATTTTTGGACAAGTTATAATGGCTCAGTAACTAAGGACTTGACAAATCAGCGCCATCATCCATACACTACAGGACTTACCTCATCTACGGCCATCTCACCGTAGTCGAGGAGTTGCGGAAATAATGCACGGCGCCGTTGTTGCTTCTATGATCGGTGATATGAACCATGGGCGTGGTCATCAAGGGGCCAATCGCCGCGTTGACTGGGCCAGCATGATTCTTTGGAGACCGAAGCCGCAGTCTGTGGAGACTTGCACAGCCCCTGCTTACTAAGCTCAGGAAACGTTGTCAGGTGGTCTGACACGACTCCGTGAAGAGCGTTCGCAGTGTCGGTCGAACTAGACCCAACTCAGATAGACTCCACTGCTAAGGCCATTGGAAGCCGTCTGTGGATGGGATACCTAATGACATCCTGGGGATGTACCACGTTCCCAAGGCAAAGTCCCCCACAGCTATAGGACGTTTCACGAAAAAGTTTATATGATTTATCAGGCGCAAACAAGGTGGAGATCAGCTCTGGTCACCTACCGGCCGAGACATCAGAGACGCACAGGTTTTAAGGACCAGCGGTCAGTCTCCGCTACAACTCCCGACTCGGAAACACGACTGAACCAAACAAAAGTGATAAAGCGTACGGGCTCATGCACATGAATGAGCAAAATGCTGCACTGTGACTGTGACTATCTTATTTTTTTACTCGAGTACTGTAAGTCATCTGTACATACACCGTTACGCACCGAACACAAAGCGGGTAGTATGTAGATGATACAGATATCTCAATCCTCGATTTTTGCCGATATTGCGAATCTTGATTACTCTCCCATTGAAGGAATTCGTCATTCGCACCCACCATGATCTTGGACAAGACATTGTTGAACAAGGTCAGGGGTATCCGCCGCCTTTCTGTGTGGTCAGTGGATCTAGGTCCCCCACGAGTACTACAAGGCTGGGCGGATGAACTCAGTTCTACCTTGACATCTAGAGCTTGGCGTATGCTCCTACCAACATTTTTCGAGGACATGTGTGCTCACCGTCACATCAACAACGTTGTGTTGGTGTTCCTCCTACCATCCTGATTTCGGTCTTCTTGAGGCCTGCGCTGCTCCATGAGCTTAAATTGAAAGGAGTTCCCAGTGCCGCTATTACTGCCATCATGGGATGGCCTGGGAGGCTGGACAGCCCTAGCCAGAATGCCACAGACTGTGCCTCGCTAGGACTGCTGGGGGCTCGGCTACTTGAAAAGGTCGGTTTACTGATGTAGGGAAGGCAGAGGCGCCGATACACGGTAAACGACTGAGATCTCGGATGAACTGGCTCATGCAAGCAAACGAACTCGGCGAGCATGGGGGAGAAATAGCAATGGAAGGATAGACGTGGAGATAACGGGGCGGAGAGGGAGATCGCCTCGCTGTTCAAATGATGCCTAGAGGTGGATATGTTCTAAGCGAGAACAGGCACATAGCTGTAATAGGGATGGAGATTGTGTTCATGCTGGTGCTCGCGCAGGCGGAAATAAAACTTGTCATCGGACGCCAACACTGCCAACGTTGCTCGCGAGGTTAGCATACTGCGGGTGCGGTGATACGGACGAAGCAGTATTACGGAATCGGGATGTCATTATGTGACTGTGCCGAGCCATCTAGTGACAGCCCCTTCTATTCAGCTAAACCACGGATGGAAGGCCTGGCAAAATTCCGCAGAAGGCTGACGCTGATAATTTCAACTTATGCCTTGTTTATCAAAATAAGTCGCCTAGTTAGTGTGGTCTGCCAATCGATGGGCTTCTGGTGATGTACACCGCTTTGCCGACTGAAAGCTGCAGAAGGGCCAACAGCAGGTAAACATAGATACGGGATGGCATACATACCAAGACACGACAAGGATGGCTGAAGGAGTCTATCCTCAGATAGCAGGACTCATGTGTCACCAGGATTGATCCAAGACGACACAGAAACGTTTGTCGATCGCAGGTTCGCGTCTTTTGGACATGACACTCCTTGGTACAGGAGCTGAATAACGCATTCCCGAACATATCGGTAGAATCAGGGATGCTCTTGACTTCGAAACAGTTGGGAAGTCATGTAAGGAAGGTTTTGTGAAGACTGAGAAGCCGGAGGGCTTTTGGTTGTATCATTCCAGTGTCTTTCTGTTGACCATCGTGAAATGATGCTTTGACCATAACTCTTGTTGTCCTGATCCCGTTGCTCAGCGAAGTACTCATCGCGAGACGGAATCGAACCAAGTTCCTGCCGATGGCTGTGTTTTAATAAAGTTCGGCAGCCTGCTAACTGCGTTGTGAGAGTGGAGAGCAACGACGTGCGCGTGATCGAGCTGCTGTGTTGAACACAGCGGGATTCTCCGACGCGACCTGACGAACGCGACAGACGTGCACCGCATGTTTGTTTCCTCAGTTATAGACACTTTCCAAGTGTTCTGATTTGCCCACTGTCTGGCTGACTTTGACTTGATCACCAGATGATCGAAAACGTTCCCCTCGATCTTCTGTACCCGGTACTCGATCATCTCGACCGACGTGACTTGGTGAACACCGCTCTTGTCAGCTCGAAATTCAACCGTGTTACCACCCCATTCTTATACAGGGCTATCTCCTCTCATATAAGTGAAGAAAAGGTGCATATAGATCCTCGTCTCTTCTGTGTTTTCGACCCTCAGTCCCTATAGGTTCTCTCCCATCCTTGCACTACATTGCTTCGACGACCAGAATTAGCACAATATGTCCGGAAGGTCACCGAAACAGGTATTCTTGAGCCATATCTGTGTTTGCTTCGAACATGTTCTAACTAACGTGTTAGGTGCTGTTCAGCTTTTTCGTCGCGTGAATCCACAATTTATCGAGGACATCAAGGCGGCACTGCAACTGTGTACGAATCTTGTATCCGTCAAGTATATAGATGATACAGACACCCCAATCCTTAATTTTCTGCCGATACTGCGAATCTTGATTACCCTCCCATTGAAGGAACTCGTCATTCGCACCCACCATGATCTCGGAGAAGATACCTGGGCATTGCTGAACAAAATCAAGGGCATCCGTCGCCTTTCTGTGTGGTCGTTAAATTCAGGTCCCCCACGAGTACTGCGAGGCTGGGCGGATGAGCTCAGCTCTACCTTGACACATCTAGAACTTGGGGTGCGCACATTCCGGCACAATGTAAGGACATTCCTACTCATCATCACATTGACAGCGATGTGCTGGCGTTCCTCCCACCATCCTGATATCAGTCTTCTTGAAACTTCCACTGCTCCGTGAGCTCACTTTAAAGGGAGTTCCCAGTGCTGCTATTCCTGCCATCATGGAATGCCTCCCGAATCTCACCTCCCTCGACACGGAATATTTGGGATCCGGGAATTACCGCGTCCCCTCGACACCTCTCCCTGCCTTGGAACAACTTACTGTTCGAACCAGCTCGGTGGATATTCTTGGTCCGGACAGGCTATGGACGTGGACACGATCGCTCCTCCCGCATTTGGGGTCGCTGAAGTCATTCACGCTCAATTCATTCTCCATATTCGGCCGCATGGCAATTCCATGGCCATTTATTGTCTTCCTCACGACGAAGCAGGCACAGTCTCTCGAGGAATTTATTATTATGGGGGCTGCAATGTTGAACCTCGACTCCTTGTCGCAGTTATGTCTCAAATGTCCTGCCTTGAAAACCATAGATTGTACGGTAGCTAGCCCTGATGTGGTGAGCATTTCCCCTCGTATAGCGAGAGGTATGAAACAAATCGCTCCCAGGAATCAATCTCCAAAGCTATAAGCAACGGGAACTCACTCCGCACGCTCAGTCTTCATGTCATTTGGATCGAGAATGGCGTGGCCGCACCCTTGGCAATCGACTCCTGCGTCAACCCCTCAGAGAATTCGGATAAGTCTGCAAACAGCCCACTTTACGTGGACTATTCGTATCCTGCCTCGGAGGGAAGAAACGTGAATTTTACAATGGAAGAAGCTTGTTCGATTATGCTTCAGCCGGGTTCCAAATTGCGAACAGTAAGATTAGGAGACTTTGCTTACACTGTAAGGACGATATTGCTGCTCCCATATGCGCATCTCTAAGTAGCCTCTTTCATTAGGGTCAGTGGGTGCTGGCAGGCAAAGAGTCAGTCCGACCGGATGATCAATTGATCTTTGAAGTGGTCAGAGATATCAGTCGGTCCGTAGTATGATATCGCTAGCAAGAAGTGATCTTGTACGCTCTTCACGTCGAGGTTGACCTGTGGGTCAGCTCTGCGATAATGTTGTCTATCACTGAGATTTTTTTGTGGCTCTTACAAGGGTATACAGAGCACTGGAGCGCGAGATAAGTCATTTTGGTCCCGATCGTTTTCGAGAACTCCACAAAATGTCGCTCAAGCAGCTGACGAACAGAGGTTAGTGAATGAGATGGCCGTTCACTCGAAGTTGATTGTCGATACAATAGAATGAGCCTAGATGATGCCTAGTAAGTGGGTCCAGACTATGAACCACTCCTGGCGGTTGCGATTAGACGCGGTTGTTTACCATCCACGTCGACGATTATTCGCATCCGAGTATGATAACCACGTGAGGTGCCGTTCACAGGACACAACAATCTTTTCCCTCCTTCCACATGTGACTGATCTTGCTCGTTTCCCTCCGTTTCGAGACATCAAGACTCCCGAGGGAATTCAAATGGGCAAGAAGCCGTCTACATCCGCATTTGCCCACCTACCCGCGTCGGTTGAAGCTTAGAAGAAGCAGCTTGATGCCGAACTTCGCTGGGCTGGTTAGGATTCTTGTTCATTTGTCTTTGCAAGCTGCGTCGCCCTGTCAAGCAGCAGCGTCAAGCAATGTGAGGAGTGGGGACAAACTACGCCTAGCCTGTGCTTTGTTCGACGCGATAGGCCACCGCGTTCTCACATATGCCGAGGCATTCATGATTTTAACACCTCACCAGGGCTGCTCCCCCGACGAAAATGCCTCAATACGCACTGGATCCTTCCGAGGCCGGTTCGCTATCGGTTTCTTGGAAGAAGTGCTCTACATTGTCCACGTATGTGGATTGAATCCAAGTGTAGCCACGTCAGACGACA
>JBBPOB010001184.1:0-10642 GCA_038091275.1 Tylopilus subfusipes
TGCGAGAACATTACGTAGCGGTAGAACCCCTTCACTTCTCTCCGGATGCGTGCAGGGTCGAGCTGAGTCTGAGTGGTCATGGAGGACCGCAGCTCATCATAGATTGGGAGTTCCTCGAATGCTGCTGCTTGCTTCATTTTGTTGTAGAGACAGCCAGTGATAGTGTCAATGAGCACACTTGGCATATTGCGGATAGTCTGCTGTACCACATTCTGAATTGTGGAAGTGGCGTCCACATACTGACCATGAAGAACTGTCCAAAGTAATCAATACCCTCCGCTGTACCCAGGGTCGAGAGAATTCTTTTACCACGAACTTGGGGATCAGGAGATTGTTCGAGCCTTGAGAGCATCATTCTGAATGCTTCGAACGCTTCTCCATAATGCCCCATTCCATGCAATGCAGCATGCTTCCCTTCGTATCCTGTATGGGACGAAGGGTTGAGCTCGATAACCTGATATCATGGATCAGAGAGGTCCGTTTGATAAGACATGTCATATGAACACGACACATACCTCATTGCTATACCGTAGGAGAATATTTGGATCGAGTCTGAGTACATCCGAATGGCGCACAGTATCGCTCGCAGTGTCTCTCAGCTTCACTAACTTCTTGATACAACGCTTTCGGAAGTCTGAAAGAGATATCAGCCTTGACTACGTCACTACTAGGATCCCTTACCAAGTTCCCACCGCGCTCGACCTTCCTGGGTACTAGTATTCTCAGATAATTCTTCCTGCATCTGTCGGAAGCAATCTACTGCTTCCGTCAGGCGACCATCATCTTCCAGAATGTCGCAAGTAACTTGATACACGAAAAGCTCCGGAACCTTGAACTAAACCAAAAAGACGTCCAGCCATATTCGAGCAAACATGAAAAGTGTACCTTGGACACGGCACTCAATGCTTCCTTCGCTGAGCTACGACTCAGCACCATCCTCGCCCACTTTATCAGTAGAGTCTTCGGTGTCGAGGAATTGAGCGACAGCGCAGCCGAGTAAGCTGTAACTGCTTCATCTTGTTTACCGCCGTTTGATGCCTCGTCTCCAATTTTTTCCAACGCTGTGATGCAGCGGTGTGAAAACTCTAATGACAGGGATTAAATATCCTGTTTTGATTCGCGTCGTCAATGCTCACCAGCCAACCAGTCGGCGATCGACGTATTGGCTTCTATATCCTTGCTCAAGGTATTCTCGATCTCGAGAAGATATTTTGCAGCATCATGTATGCGACCATGAGAATATAGAGCTTCACATTCATGCCTCTGTTCATGGGCATGGTTGATCCGGATGAAGAGATCGGATTTCTGTTGGGATTGAGCAAGTTGTACGAGCAGTTCCTGGACAGTTTGTTCGAGACCTGCGATTTTATCGTCTGACGGATAGATTTATCAGTGACACATGACCCTGGGAGGCTTGATGGACATACTGGAGTACTCGTCCCGTGCGCGAAGAATGGAGCGAAGCGAGCTGATGCATTCGTCGATACTATCTTCCCTCGGATCGGTTGTAGATAAAGAGGCGGAGAGCTGGCGAAGATGCTGGTGAGCATTTTTGTCAAGGTTTAATACCTTTTCACCTGGATAACAATAAATGAGTAAGAGGAGCGTGAGTCAGAGTGACAATGAACGCACTCGAGCTCGTTTCCCGGGTATGAAAATCTGCTCGTAGCGACCTGATGATCTCGCGAAGGCTATTGGCTACGTCCTGAAAATCAACGATCCTGTTGCGGGGTTCATCGTTAGTTTCTTGGGGAGACGTGATAGAACTCTTTCGGTGAAGGGTGATTGACTGTTCTCCACCGACCACAAGGCTGGTCGTGTCTGAGATGGCCATGGAGTAGACAGGGTGATTGTGCGTGATGACAGACCCGATTTGCTCGCGGGTCCTAGTGTTCCAGAACGAGACCGACGAACCAGCGGAGGCTGCAATGAATTTGCCGCTGCTTTCCAGGGCGATGCACCTGGCGTCGGAGTTGCTGTGGATGGGCCATTTTGAGAGCGTGGTCCCGTTGGACGGGTCGAGACAGTTGATGTTGCCGCCGCGGGATAAGGCGAAGAGTTTCTGGGAATCTATCGCCCAGGCAAGGGATCGGTTCAAATATGAACCGACTCGAATTGGGACGTCGAAGAGGAGGTTGCCGTTCTGACCGTCGTAGACCCGGACAGAGTCACGTTCGAACGTAGCAGTAGCGAGGAGACGTCCGTCGGGCGAAATTTTCGCAGCGGCTACATCGTTGTCGTGTTTCAATGGACCGAGGAGTCGCTCGCCAGTCGAGAGCGACCAGACGCAGGAAGTCTTGTCATCCGATCCCGTCGCGATTTTCGTTCCATCCGGCGAGACGTCGACTGCATTCACACGAGTCGTGTGTCCCCTGAACTCAGTCCGTTTTGCGTGGCTTTCCGAGTCCACATTCCAGACGATCACCGAGCCTCTTCCTGTCCCGTTGACGATCCACTTTCCATCTCGTGACACTGCAATGGAGTAAACGCCACTCCCCGCATCCACTGGCGATCCCACTTCCTTGCCGTCTTGTATGCGCCAGGTTCGAATCTTCCCTTCCCTGTCGCCGCTCACAAGATGCTTCCCATCGATGAGGAACGCGACTGAATAGATTTTGTTTCGGCCATCGATTACGATCGGTTGTGTTCCCTGTGAAGACCAAGTCTCTCCGCTCAATGTCTGGCTCATCGTCGAAATCGGACTGTCAATCACCTTGTCTTTGACCGTCGTTGCTTCTCTTTGCTGACTATTTCTCGAAGAAGGTCGTGTCCGTGTATGCTCTTGTGTTGTCGTCAGCGTTGTCTTATCGATTGCCTCGTGCATCCACTCACCTTGCTTCGACCCCAGACCTACGTTTGAAGACATAGCTAGGGCGTCAGATCGATGAAAGGCAGGATGCGTGGCCGTTGAGAAGGACTCCAGGTGCGCGCCAGTACTGCCTACGCACACGTGTCTCCTTATCATATCAACTCTCACACACAATATCAATATTTGCCCCGTACCCTCTGCGCCTCCCTTCATTTAAAATGCATCCTAGACCCACCGTTCGAATTTTCACAGGAACGATCATGTTCAATAGCGGAAATTTCGTTCATCGCTTGGGATCTGGCAGCAGCAACTCACCGGCAGGTCCATATTCCGCTGTTCCGTCATTTCAGAGCCACCTCGAGTTTTCCTTGCAGCGTTCGGGAGCCCGATAAGAAACATCATGGTGTCATTTCCGATGTCGTTCATCCAAAACCATGTCCGCTGACGTTCCTTCTCCCATTGGCAACTTTTGAGCTGTCGTTCAGCTATCACCAACATGTAGCCACTGGAAGGACCAGCGTTTCTATCGCCCACAATCAGAGAGGGACCACTACACAATTAGTGCATGAATTCAGTGCACACACGTCGTCAGATGATGGCGGTCCTGCCAATCCAAATATATTGTATGCCTATCATATGGATCCTGTCCATCAAATGCAGTCAACGACGTCTCCTTGCGAACTTGAACCCTGATCAAACTGTCCGTCGCAACACGTCTATACTGCGCATGTGCCAATGGAGTGTGGCAAAAGTCCCGCGAATGGCTGTTTGAGCAAGCAGCCATCCGCAGTGCACGCGTGGCAAGATCTTCCTCCTGAATCACTACCTCTTTATTCCGTCCTTGGTACGGTCTACTTCCCCATTTAAGAATACAGCAATATGTACTCCTGACACTCGTGTTCGCCTACGAAGGTAAGACCCCTCAGGTTTCGAAAATATCTCCCTCACTTCGCTGAAATTCGCGGGAAAGCCGCCTGCAGCCCTCCTGGTTCTTGTAATTTCGACTCACTTCTCCGTATCCATGTCGCTTCTCCCCCTTCCAGTCCTGATGTCGCTCATCACTTCTCCGGTCTCCGTTGGCAGCTTGTATCGCCACAGGAATTCAAGGGTGATCTCCGAAATGTTGGCAAGTATGTAGGTCAGTTCACTTCGTATTGACTTGTACCCTTTGGCGCCGCCTCTCATTATTGGTGGAGAGTCGGGATGGATACGCGAAACATGAGGTGCCAAGTTCGGATTTTCACGACGACGACTCAGTGGTCTAGATGTGGGTTGTGAATAACTCTACCGCGGCAGCACAAGTATTTCTTCACAGAGATGCTTGACCATTTCAGACCATTCTCCCGAACTGTCTCGTCTGTATGTCTGGAAACCCGCCGTGGTCAAGTGGTGAGAAACACTGAAGAGGGCGGACGACAGAACTGGACCACACTCTGTTGGGGCGACGACGACGTACGGGTACACTGTGTTGATTACGATCAAGTATGTGTGACAGGTAAGCCAGTGGGCTTACAATGTCATTCGATTCGAGCTCTTTTTGCTTGATTATCGTGTGTTGCTAATCGTGCTGTTCCCAAAACTATCCTCCTGGAATACAAACATGCGGATTCTGATTTCTGACATGGTATACGCCGATCGTCACGATACTTGCACACATCCATGCAGCGCTCCTTCTACCGCTTTTCCACTCTATGGGCGACCGAAAGCAGAGCAAATGCCAGCTGGGTGATGGGCCCCTCGCCCCTCAGGCGGGATGGGTGTAGTGGGTGCCTGTTTCGCTGGTCTGAGGGGCACCTTCGGGGATATCGTCGAAGCGAGAGGCAAACGAGGGGTTCTTCAGGAGTGATTGCTTGTCAGGAATGCAACGTGCACTCGAGTACTTAAATTGCGGGGGCTTAGTGAAAATTGCGAGCTAAAGCACTTGAATTTAAGTACAAATGTACACTACATGACAGCCGGTTAAACTACAAAGGCATAGTGATCGAGTCAATCGTATACATGTCTAGAATAAAACCTCGCACTCGCTCTCGGCTACGACGGCTCATGCATGCGTGATCGCAGCATCTTTGGAGCTTTCTCCATGTGCGTCTGAAGGACCTGCGACGTCATGCACCACTACAGCGCTCGCGACTTCATGGGGAACCGGGGTGGTCGAACTCGGGCTCTCACCCTCACCCAGGTCATCCAAGATACGGCGATCCTGATAGCGTGCCTGCAGCCGCTGGGACAACCTATACGGCCATTCGCGTCAGTACCACCATGCTCGCAAATGAGTGGCTCCGGTACGCACTCGTACACTTGGACAGACAGATAAACCGGCGCGGCGATAACCAAGGTGAGCACCGCCAATGCTGAGACGCCGATGAGTGGGAGGATACTCGCCACCGCCACCGTTCGGTTGCGAAGCATCGTCACGAGGCGGTCCCAATGTTTAATGTGAGGTAGCACAGTGTCCTCGATTGACATCAGACCTTCTTCAGACAATTCTCCGTCGACAGCCTTCACCATCTTGTCCAGCATATTGATCACGTCGGCTGAATGAATAAGAAACACGTGTTCACACTCCAGACGAAGGATACGACTTACTTCGGTTTGGAGTCCAGATGCGCCAAGGTGATGTGTCTGCCTCGCCGACGAGCACTCCGGACAGAAATAGATGTTTCAAGCTGCCGTATTCTACCGTCTCACGCATACGCTTTCGCAGTGTCTCTGCAGTAATACATCAGTTGCGACGTCTGCCTAAGATGAAAGGCAGACACTTGCCGTTCTGCGCCAAAATATGCAGGGCACATGCGGGACCCATCATCCACGAAGACGACTGAACGTCTGTAATGACCACCGGTTGCGTTTGATCTTCGCTAGGGCGAGTTGATTGAACTGGAGCTGGGGCCGGTTGCGCAGTCGCCCCAATCGGCAGATAACCCTTCGGGAGAAGCATCCCTACGATCTTGGGTAGGTGATCCTGGATCGCTTCTATGCCGCGTTCTAAAGTCACAGAATCTCAGGAAAAATTCTCAAGATGACGGTGCATGCCTACTCGTCCGAGCCAATGCAGAGAGGATCGTCATCCCTGCCTTCTGACCTTTCTATACTGGATTCTGTAAAGCTCCATGCTCTGGTTGACAAGCCGGTGTGTCCAAGGATCACGGGGGCGCCTCAGCTACGATGAACCGATATCGTCGTTCCCACCACATACCAAAGAATTGGAAGATCTCCAAGCAGATTAGGCTCGTCCGAATCTCCTTCGGCTGGCCCATCCCTAGTTTCATGTTCAGGACCTTGGTGATGTTGTATTTCGTAATCTTCACCCGCACGTCACCTAACTCGTATGAATCAGTATGCGAAGCCCAATCATCAACAATGGCAGCGGTGGCTTGTTACCGTTTTGTATAGACTCCCCAAAAATTTGGAACTTGGCCAACAGCATCGTCGAAATAGTCCAGTCTTAGCTTATTAACGATGTATCTCGGGAGGTTACTGTTGTTGGTGATCAAGGCCTTCATGTCGTCTTCTGCTATACTTCTGAGCTAAGCCAGTTCCACCGCACGTGGTTTCACTCACCGTATTTCAAACAGGTAGCTAATGCGTACGCAGCGACCAGTGCGCTCTCCTTACGTAGCAGCTGAATGACGAAGACGTCCAACAGGCTGATCTCACAGATGTACGTGTGGATCGCCACAGCTGATGAGGGGTGAGTTCTTGTCTGTAGTCCATCGAAACTAGGCTCACTCTCGCATAGCTTCAGAATGGTCATCGCAGCGGCAGTACGCTCCCGGACATTTCCCAGCTGAATGGCCAGTTTGAGTTCTCTGATTAGCCTGCGCTGTCGGTCATTGAGCTCGGCGGAATCTGATGCAAAAGATGTTATATTCGGAGTCTCACTCGGTAAACTTTGATGAACGCCACTCACCCAAGCCAAAAAGGTCGCGAAATATACCTCGTCTAGCATCCGTACCGCGGTCTTGCCCATCTGCTAAATCACGATTGTCGGGGTGGACCAAGGTACTGGCGAGATTGGCCCGAACGCGTGCGTTGTGAATGTTCAGCTTCTCTGGAACGTTGGCTAGGATTAGAAAATGAAATTCGCAAATGTGCTACCTACCTTCGTCACTCGGGTCATATAGGACAAGCGATATTTCGACAGCGAGAAGGCCAACTAATCGTTCATTTTTGCTCGCCAACTCTATTATCCTAGATTTTACTTTGGGGGAGCTTGCTCTCACGCTGCGTTACTGTTGATTCACTATGGTTCGCCAACAAAGTTGGGAATAGGATACTCACCTTCCCGAATTCGTACCAGGGTCAACACCATCCGCAACGCAGCAATTAGAAGGTGAGACTCTAAAAATGATTTATCGCCATGTGGTCGTGACTATAGGGATGGTCCTTACTGTTAACTTGCAATATCCGAGAAAGTCTGGACACGTCGTAATCCGGATGATTGGCTCGGAGCTTATCGACGATATATTCCCGGGTCTCCTCTGAACGAAAGGTAAGTCAGTTTCCGGATGCACAACGATCACCAACACACCAGACTCCAACAGACAGTTAATACCATCCATTGCCTGTAGAAAATTTGCTTCCGGTTTCTTGAGGATGTTATCGAGTAACCCCACAAGAATTTCCAAAACTTCTTCTGTGAGGATGCGGTCTCGCAATTCCGGGTGTTTCGTCAGGGGTCCGAGGAGAGCAACCACTCTGGGACCATCTTGATGCTTGTGCTCGGCGAGAATATCGCGCAAACAGTTCTTCGCATTGTCGAATATGTCTTGCGGAAGATCACTGAGAGACGGCGCACGACTCTTCGCGTGTGCCTCGGGATCGCAAGCTGCGACGAAACATTATACACGACAGGACGCACATGGTGGACATAATGTAAGCCCCATCGGCTTACCTGAGTCACGCATACTGTCACGCATCGTAGTCACACCAGTGTCTCTTGTACGTCGTCATCGCCCCAACAGAGCGTGGTCCGGTTCTCCTGTCCGCCTCTCCTCAGTGTTTCTCGCTGCTTGGCCACGGCGGGTTTCCGCATAAGTGACTTACAAGCTTCGTAATAGGCGAAAGCTCCACTGGCAGACGATCAGATTCACGCAATGCCCTGTTGACCATGCTGCCTATATTCGCCACCTCCCGAATGGGTTCACCATCATCGCAATCCACGCTGATAACATGTTGTCAGTCGCCAGCTCACCCGGGACGCTCGCTCACACACCCCTGCAGCTCCACGGGACATTCGAGATGAAAGAAGAGGACCCTAGTTGGCTTATGGGATTCCAGCTCATAGACGACCCGAGCAACCAAACATCAATCTCACATGAGCAGTGCATCGCCTCCGTCCTCAGACGATTTGGCATGCACGAGGCCGCGCCCGTCAGCATGCCCATGGAAACTGGCCTCACGCTCTCGGTCGACGATGGTCCCACCTCCCGCAACGAAAAGGAAGACCTGGCGAGGTACCCTTACCGCGAGCTCGTTGGGAGTTCAACGTGGATATCCATGATATCACGCCCCGACATCCTCTTCGCCACGTCATATCTTCTCAAACCCAGACATGGAGCACGGAAGGCAGCCCTCCGAGTCCTCCGCTCACTCTCCGGAACCCGACAGTATCACCTAGTGCTCGGCGACAACCCAACACACTTGACAAAGCACTCGAATTAGTCGGTCGGTCAGACACAGACTGGGCGATGGATCCTGATACGCGCCACTCAGTGTCATGTTACATTTTCAAGCTCGGTTCCCGGACTGTATCAGAAAGTTCAAAACGGCAGTCGAACGTCGCGAAATCATCGACCGAAGCGGAATACACGGCCACGTACTATGCCAGGGCATGTGGATACGGTATCTACTCGAAGACCTCGGCATCGACTTCAGTGATGTTGTCTTCCCTCCCCATATGGAAAATACTGCCGCTATCTCACTCACGGAAGGCCCGCTGTTCCATTCGAAAATGCGCCACGTCGAAGTCAGTTGACACTTCATCCGAGAACAAGTTGACGCTGGCACGTTTACCACAACATACGTACCCATAAATCAAATGATCGCCAATGGACTCACGAAACCACTCGCGCGCAAAGCTTTCGAATAGATGGTAGACGCGCTGGGACTTAGACCGCCCTGAGGTGGCGTACAGTACGCCTAAGGTAGATTAATCATCTCACACCCACACGCAATTTCTGCATGAATAGAGTCTCACGCCGCTCATCCTCAGTTTCTCTACACGAAGGTGAGGGTAAGCTCGATACGTTTACTCTACATATAACTATAACATCTTACTGACTAGATATAGGACTCACTCTGTATCTAGCACGCCCGCTCGCCATTAGGTTCGTCCCTCTATTGATGCACTGTTAATGTTCATTATGCCCGTCGTAGAGACATGATCTTCCGGGTCTACGGGTACGCCCGGTTTCAGTCCTTCCGCCAGTGAGGCATCCGCAGAATGTACGTCCACTCCTCCACCGATGCGAGCCCGCTCACCCATATACCCCAACCCCGCCTCGGATTCGATACCCCCAGACCCCTCCGTCCAAGACTCGATCTCACTCCGCCCATTAACATCCCTCAAATGGCCTTACGTCTCTGAGAGCGTCGCACACCTAGATCCGCTCACGCGAGACGATCTCAAAATGCTCAAGACACCAGTACGAAGCGACCGGTGCGCTCCCTTTCTCCCCCATTCGGCCTGTGCAATGACGGGTACTGACGCGGCACAGCGACATCCCCCACCATTCGCTCGCTCCTTGCCAACCCCCGTCTTTGCGCCCTCCTCGCGATTGACGTACTCCACGGGACGGAGCCCGCTCTCGGGGTTGACAGTCATCTGCTCAACAACAGCGACGCGGTAGCGGAGGTGGACGAGGACACGCAAGCGCTAAGGGCGATTGGAGAGGTGATTCAGCAGGCTGTGAGAGGTGGCCGTGAGGGGATTGAATCCTGCGAGTCCGAGGACCGGAGTTGGAGACGGTCGAGATTCATAGATCTATTTGGGGGGATTCCAGGATTCGAGATTGGCATCCGATCAAAACACCAAACATGTCCGTCTCACACCCATTGACAGGAACGGCCATCACATCCAGATCAGTGTACTACGCGACTACTTGATCCCGAGAAACAACAGGCCCCGCTTAGCCTTTTAGACCTCCCCAGACGCCCGCCCATCGCTCGCAGTCCACCATTCGGAGTGGTCCATCTCCTCCACCTTTTTACCGCCCTTGATTACCAACTCGAACGTAACCTTGCGCGCGGTGAGCAGCGCCATCCATACAACACCATGAAGGTTCGCTTGCTATTGTTCGTTCAGGCAAAGGATCTAATCAATAAACCGTCGCTGGCTATTCGAACCGGGACACGACGAGGATTGGCTGTTGTTGACTTGACAGCGACTCGTGGCCCCACATGATCACAGTGGCGAGGAAGCGTCCATCTGGCGAAAACTTGACCACCCCTACCCCGAAAGTCGTGTTTCAATGAGTAGAGTAGCCGCCGGCCAGTCGAGAGCGACCAGATGCAGGCAGTTTGGTCGTCTGGGCCTGTCGCAGTTTTGTTGGAATCTCTACTGCCATCATTATCGATATTCCACACGCCTCGTCGCCGAATCTTATGAACATTTGTCGGCCATGGATCCCCGGATTCTTGGACATGTGGTCGAGCATGTTCTCCATTCATCGACAATGCCTTTACCCATGGTTGGCCAGCTCGTCGCTCGCGACTCCCCTCGACTTCTTTTAGGTATGTCTTGATCCAGTTGAGTGGCATCCATCGAGCGAGTGTTTCAGGCCGGACGTGTGTCATATCTAGGGTCGAGCTAAAGTAACCACCCGAGGTATG
>JBBPOB010001185.1:0-10639 GCA_038091275.1 Tylopilus subfusipes
CTAAAGGGTGGTCCTCGATCGGTAAGCCGACATTAAGCTTGGAGCATCGACACGTGTACCTTCCAAATGGGTCACCCTGCGCCGGCCTCTTGTGAGCAATCGCCACTGAAAAAAAAAAACAAGACGCACATTTCGAATGCCCAACCGAGGGCAAGTGAGAGATACAACGGAAAAATCGCGTTTTGGGCAGACTGACTCCATAAATTATAGGGAGTGGGCATGACTAGCGGTTTTGAGCGACGATGCAGACAAGTAGCGACGAGGTCATACCTCCGACCTTGGGTATCACCGTGAAGCCATACATATACTTTATGATAGCGAACCCGACGGCGTACGTCATGATGAGCGGTATCGTGATCAGGTAAGAATACTAGACGACGTTCGTAGAACGCGGCGACGTGGCAAGGTGTCGGAAGACATACCGTCATGACACGCTTGAACGCACCAGCGTACGGTCCCTGATTCCACCTCGGGGAGAGGTCAGGGTGAGACGTACGAAAGGTAGTTACGCGACTTACTTAAGACAATTGAAGCGATCAAAGGACCATAAATGGAAGACAAGGAAGCTCCCCAGCTGTGTGCTGGATGAGTCAAAGAACGAGAAAAAGAAGAAGGCTCAGGCTGTACCGTCGACGTCAAGAGAGCCCACACGAGGTAGACTGCGGGGGATATGTGCGCCATCGATGGACTGAGGGCCTGAGACCGATAAGCGGACGTTGAGAGTTGCTGGCATCATATATGGTGGAGATTAGTGCTGACTAATCTGCAAACGGTGATCCTTTATGGATCGTTTCAGGTTCACTCCCATCTCCAAATGCCATCCCCATCCGAGGAGGAGAAACAAGACGTCTTGCTCAGCTGTCGCTTCGGCGATCTGCACGACGTACGGCTCTTCGTCGACACCTTCTCGTCCGACCCGCTCAACGACGCGCGCGACGACAACGGCAACTCGGTCCTCCACATGGCTGCCGGCAACGGACACGCGGGTGAGTAGCACGCATGCTCGCGATCATCGACCTTGGCAACGCGGCCACTAGACCTCCTTGCCTACCTCCTCCCGCTCGTCCGCCCGAGCTTGCTCGCCCACCGCAATCACGCCGGATCGACGCCCCTCCACTGGGCCGCCCTCAACCGCCATCTAGACGTCGTACAGTCTCTCGTCACGTTCCCGGCCGGTCCAGGCGCCGACCTGATCGATATCAAAAACGACGCCGGAAGATCGCCCCTCGCAGAAGCGGAGCTCGCTAGCTGGGAGGAGGGCGCACGGTGGTTCGTGCAGGTGATGAACCTGGACGACGTCAAAGAGGAGGTCGCAGACGCGTCGCCTGTCGATCCGTCAGACGCGATCGAGGTGGAAATTCAGGATGCAAATGGCCAGATCTCTAGGATGACGATTAGTCCAAAGACGTCTGGTCCGGATCAGGTACAGCCTCGAGGTATGTGAAGCATCTCTACTCGAATTGAGGTAGTATTGACGATCGGGAAAGCTGCGGGTCATGAGATCCATGGTGACTAGTTGAGGATGTGCCTAGGAACCAAGCCGTGATGGCACCGATGGAAATGATCAGATCGTTGTTTTCATGCGGGTTTTTGTTCCGATCAACACAACTGTCATCCACGATTGAAAAATTGACGTGATACGGGTATCGCGGACACCAGGACACGCCAATAACCTGCAATAACTTCAGTTGACCCAGTGAGTCACAGCTGCCTCATTTCAACTCCCCGATAACCTACACAATTCAATACAAAAGCAGCGACACATCAAAAAAATCTGTCACACCTGTCCCGCCATGGAACGGGAGCTTCCTGTCCGTCACAAGAATGAAGGGGTCGCACGTCCTCATTCTTTGTTCCGGTCCCTGAACCCGTGGCACCACCACGAGTCAGCCATCACGCGTTCGCCTGTGTCAGCTCTTCCACAGCGGGTCTCCAACCCATGGGCGTCAAGTGGACTAGATCTTGGTGATCAACATCGGCCGCCACGCCTTTGTGGAACGATGTCCCCTGGGACCCTTCCCCACTGACCGCGTGGTCAGTCTTCTGCACTAGTGAGAAGGGAGTCACGTGTAGACGCCGCGTACCTGCCTGTGCGATGAGAGAACGAGGCATTCGCAATCAAAGGTGGTGATGAGCACCGACGAAGCTTTACCTGGCGCTGTTCCGTGAAGCCTAACTGACGTGCGACCTCCGTGTGCGCCAGTTATCAGTCTCGTCCTCTCATCCTTCATGGGGCCAGTAATAACCGTCAGTCCAACCATATCGATTCGGTGTCAGATGAGAATTTTGTTTGCCAAACAGCCTCGCGTTGACTTTTCTCTGTCCAGTAAGATCCACATCGCCAGTCTGCTCGTTGTCGTCGTCGTCGGATACGTCGCGTCTTCTCCGCAAATACCCAATGCTACGGACTCGCTTGAGGGAGAGTGGAACGGTTTCCGACGAAGCAACGTCTTGCCATCGACTGAGGACACCAGACACGTCTTTTTTCTTGTCTGCGCGCCGTGCGCTGAACAACTCTCCGTCCTCACTTGAACTTTCTTCACCGTCGGACGACAAGTCTTCTCGACTCGAACTCCCACCCACGCTGCTAGACGCCCCATGGGCATACAGCTTATCCTTATCTCCACAATCATGCAGCGCTACCGGGTGGGGATCTTTGACCACATTACCAATCACTGACGGTTCACGACGTTGGCTGTGCATTTCCGGAGTCGTGCCACGGAAGCTTTTGATGAATTCGCTAACCCCGGAAGGTAACCGGGCCGGAGATGCGCCCAATTGCTCGGCCTTGCTAAGCACGACGCACGTCAATGCACCACCGTTGGAATCAAATTCGTTCCATCAGGGGTAAACTATCGTCGTCGGATGGTGGTCCGATAGCCACCTCATCGTTTGAGTCTCAATTCAAAGGGTCGGATGCGACAAAGGACCACGTTAAGCGGGGAAAACGGGCCAGTGACGTGATGTCCATTTGGGCACAGGTGCGAAAGAGCCGTATCCAAGGTAGACTCCTCGGGCGTGCTGTATTTCTGACCTTCATGGAGCCAAGTCCCTGGCATAGTCGCTCGGAGACCAACTTTGTAATGTGTACCGACGGCCACGTCGTGTATCGCGAGTGAGTCCCAAGGCAAGCATCGAATCGCCCGTTCGCCCGAAGGCCCACAGCCACCCTGGAAAGCCGGCACACGGGTCGGGAAGAACCCGAGCGGATCCGCGCACGACCAACGACGATCACTATGGTGAACAGCCATAAAATGAGCCACCCAACCACGCCAGCGCCAATTATTGAGCCGGTGACAGAACCTAGAATAACGTCGTGAAGAAGCAAATGTCCGAGGTGACGGCCAACGTTGACACCACGATCATCGATGCACCTGGGACATCACCAAGTGCGGAACGCACGGCCGTAAGCTCGTCATGGAGACCGTGTGTGATGCTATAACTGCGGATGGGTTGTGGGACAGACGAGGGGATGGGCACCGGGTTTGATCCATCGGTGGGTTCGGTACAAATGGGGACCAGGACGTCGCTTCGTATCTCCTCTTGGGCGGGCACTGTGTTGAAGGGCGTCCATCTCCACGTAGATGATCGGTGTCACGCCCGAAACCTGCGTCAGCGAGCCTCTGGCCAAGAGCTGCCCAGATCCACACTGCGCCGGGTGACCCGAGGGCGAGGTGGTTGTGGGCGTCGAGAAAGCCGAGCAGGAAGCATCGAAATAGTCGAGCGTGAAAATGGCACACGTCTTCCCATGGGGCGAGCCGGAACGCCGCACAGAGGCGTTCGGGGAACATGATGGGGTTGGTGGTCTTGGTGGAGAGAATGAATCGGGGCCTGAATCGTTCTTGTACTTTCCAAATCGACTCAACTGAAGTCTGGACGCCTCTAGAAGTCGCCACCATCCGACTTTGGCCCCCAAGAGCGAACTACCGCTGCGTCCGCGCCGGGTCTACTTCATGGATCAAATATACTACGTGTGACCTTGACTCTGCCGGTACACCACCCACTGTCGTGCTCGCACCTAACAAGCCACTGAGCATGGCCGAAACTTGGGTTGGTAACTACGGTTTGAACCTGTACCGTCACGACACTACCAATGAGCACGTCCCTAATGGTTTCCACTTTCTGTAAATGATCCATTTACTGTGATCCATTTGCTGAAAAGGACGCCACTGGACAGAAGATGGAATGCCTCGAATATCCCACCGGGATGGTGCAGGAGTCCTTCAAGTGTCAAGTGATATGATCTACTAGTACTCGATCGAGGGGCAGGTCGACGGCCACCAAACCCACCCTTGGCGCTGCAGGGCTCAATTATCTCAAAGACGACTCACATGACGCTAGTCTGATCAACGACTACGTGTCCTGCGTCCACGCATGGGCGTCGAGGTAGCGCCCGCACATGAGTGAGAAAGTGTTACCCCCTAAGATAGGCAAAAAGGAGACGAAGCCTCAGTTCATGGAGAGGTGGACTGGTATGTAGAATGAAGGTTGAAGCAAATCAAGTTATCTCACAAAGGAAAGTGGACTTACCCATCCCAACCCACTTGATCATGATCGTTGGGTAGTTCCCGAACAAAGATCCGTGTGCGAGACCCAATAAAAGGGTCGCTACCCACAATGTCTCGACGGAGGAGACGATGGTCGCAGGTGCTTGAGAGACGATGAATAGGGATGAGACGGTACATAGACAGTAAGCTCGTGGGAGGCAAAGACGGGTATGTGCAAAGTTAGAGATTAAACCTTGCGTACTGCCGGTTAGCGTTCAACGAGTCAGCGAGGAACAAACTTCACCGATTAGAATACGTCCTGCAAAGTTCACAGACCGGATGTATTTTGGCGTAAAGCGCTTGTCATATCGAACCGACGTTATTTATACCTATCGAGTGAGAATGAGTCGGAAGCACTCCCCCGGAAGTCAATGCGCTAACACATGACACTAGTGCCGCTACCTGCGAAAAAGAGAGTGAGGGTCAATTTCATGGATTCGTAGCAATGGCTGCCCACATATTCCAATGATCATGAAGATAAGACAAAAGTCCGGAGTGAGCCAGAGTCGCTTTCGGTGAATATCCGGTAACCCGTCTTTGTCATCGACACTTCTGTCTCACATCTCGACAGCGGAGGGTGGAAGAGAGACTTGATACGAAATAGGTTCCTGCTCGTGCGATAGAAGTGGCGCAGAATCTACTTCTGCTTCTGCCTCAGCCTGCGCCTTCGGATCCACCGTTACCTGTCCCTCTCCGACGAAAACGATACCGTCTGCACTGGGGAGGGAATCGTACCCCTCGACCGTGGCATGCGAACTCATCGGATGCAAAGGAACGGGCTTGATGATGAATATACCTATGAGCATCGGGATAGCTGTTCAGAGAGCAAGAACGAGTACGAAGCCAGACGCATCTCCGTGGAACAGTGTATGGACGAGCAGTGAAAACCAGAAAGCTGAAAGTGCGAAACCCGATAAGACGAGACCGTGGTAGTAGCGCACTAAATAGCGTTAGCTGCGTCGGCATAAATGCATGGAGTAGAAGGGAGGAGTACGTACTGGACTAGACGAGAAACTTTTCGCGGTCGTGTTCATAGCGGCGCCGAGACCCGCGTTGCCCCCCAACCTTGTCATAAAGCTGCACACGACGAGAAATGCAAGACGAGTGGCGAAACTGAGGTACTACTGCCCAGGCCATCGTCATACATTTGTTTGATGCCCACGTAGCCGACGAAGAGGCAGATCGGAGCGCCGACGACCGGGATTCGTGGGCCGTTATGGTCGACGATACGTCCCCAGACAAGGCCAGAGGTATATACACCCACTGTAGGAGAGTAAGTAAACGAGAGCTAAACTAAACATATGAGTCCATACTGTTTCCTGCGAGACCGATGATGTTAAGTTGCGTGTGCGATACTCGATGGCGAGCGCCGAGTTGAGGTGCATAGGCTGGGCGGAATTTTCATGGGAGAGGGAGGTTCCGGGACGACGAACGACGCACCAGAATATATCTGCAAAACCCTCTCGGTCGGTGTTACGCCCACCATACAGTATCAAGCACGCTCTGTGACATAGTTAGTTCCAGAGCCCAACGCGACTCGGACGGATCCGAGTAGCGTTACGAACCGGGATATGCCGTGCGGTTGCGCCAACAAACTGCCGTTCACCGACCCCATCATACGTGTTGGGACGGACCTAGAACTCGATCGCTGCTGAGGGAGTGATTGGAGGGAGAGAGAGACGGTCTTGCGCCCGTGTCGCCGTTCGGACGCAACAAGCAGTTTCATGTCAACAGTAGAACCGCTCATAATGCATGAAGTGACCATTAGCTTTATGAGCGCGGTCACGGCTCTACTGGCTGTGTGACTCGACTCCGGAACTCCGTCACGTTGTAATGATCACGCGTTTCGGATAGCAAGTCCGATCCTGGCCTTCTCGTTCCTGGGGCCCCGGATTGACAGAATCAGTTCTTTCAAGACACTTTATCGGACGCAATGCCTCCCTTGACAATGGTGGACTCGAGCTTCATTGAGCTCCAAGAGTCCGAGTCGTTGGACCATCCCGAGGCATGACCTCTCTGCTCGGCGTGTCGGGATTCACAGACTTTGAAAACGGCCATGTGATTTGATTCAGACCGACCATTCCCTTACGCATTTCACCCTCGCTATCAGCCTCGCCACTGTCGCAGGCACGTCACCTTTCCGAGAACGCTCTACGATGGGATTCAAACAACCTTACACTGGGAGCACTTGTGAGTCAGTATGCTTATTACCATGCCGAACTTAACCTTCATCTTCTACCGTGACTTGAAGCTTAGTTCGCAGTGCGAGAGCCTCGTAATTCGAATAAGGCACTCTCATAATACTTGAAGTTTTGGCTACCAGCCGTGAGAAACGCACACGGACAGAAGTGCCCCCAATTTCGGTGACGGGAAGGAGAGTGTTGAATTTGTCTCCGAGCCATTTCACCGCATGCGGAGAAATACGTCGACGTTTGATCAATTACCCTTGTACTAACTAACGTCCATCGGACTTAGAAAACAGGGATTATAACACCACGTGTAACAACTTTCGCATTGGAGGTGGGCCTTTGCAATGCCACAAAAAGTTCCCGATCTGCTAGCGTTGTACCCGCTGAAACTATGATTTGTGCTGTCCGGTTCACATACCCCAAGACGGCGCCCAAAGCAATCGAGCAGAAGCGGTGACGATAGCAACTGTTCCAGTAGAAGACACGACCATGGTCTCAGACATAGTATTGCGAGATTGGGAGGACAATATCGAATTTGACACAGAAGCAGGCGACTTGGTTTGGGGACTTGGGATAAGCTCGGCCGCCTGGAAGGGTTTCCCCGCATTCGCGTTTACAGCCCACGAAGAGATTGGCGTGAGCGTAGGCACAGTTTGCAAATTCTTCTCCGAATTTGGTATTTCCAGCTTCTGCTCTTCCCCAGGCTCAAGAAGTGATCAGCGATGGTGAGTGCAAAGACAAAAGAATTACGGTCTGAGGGCCCCTGCGCAACTGCAGTGGGTGTGACGTGGTTCAACAGATTACGCTCCTACCTACTACCCGACTCGGCCATGCGGACTGCTTCCACCCTGAAGCGTGCGCTCAACCTCGTCTAAGAGTCGTCTTCGCAGCCATTTGCTACCGTTTCCCGGGCACCTTGTCTGGAAAACATCGCAAACTACCAACCTGGACCCTTCCGGGCGCCATCAAATGCAAGTCCTTCGGCGTCGTACCGGCAGCACCCTTGTTGCCTCCCAAGCCTGTATTTACTCCCCCTACACGACTATCCTGACACACCACCTCTGTCGTATTCACTGTCAACATCCCCCGTATCGTTGTGCCGTGGCTCGTCTAACAACGTTACCTATGGAGTCCGTTGATGAAGCCTGGCTCGTAGTCTGGCATACCATCTTCTCCTCGTCCTTGCACTCCGTTCACAACCACGTTGGATCACCCGCACTGGGACCCGCATTGAGTCGGGCACACTCCTCTCGCTCCGAATGGCACGTCGCGCTGTTAATGAAGTTCCCCACGGCTCTGTTGAGGTAGGTGCACATCGACCGCGTAACCCCACTGCGGGCCAGACCAACGCAAACCCATGTCTGGATTCGCGGATAAGTACCGAGGAATTCTCCGTGAGAACGGAAAATCCATTCCAGTGCGTCTCTCTTTTGTGATGGAGAAAACAACTAGCACACAAAGCCGCTATAGGTCGCGATCAAAGCCCTCAAGACGTACGCGGGCGAAAACGGCGATACTGTGAAGAACAAAGGTAATGCATCGTTCGTTCACGAGCCCATTCGCTCGTAGCCTCTCTTTCCGTGGCTGACTGACATTGCGATTTTTGCAGCGGCTCCGGCGGGAGATCAGAGTGTCATTAAACCTCAGACATGTCAACATTTTACCGCTCCTTGGAATGACCACGGGATTTAGTCGATTCCCTGCCATGTCCCCCTCTCCCTGATTGAGATCTTTAGTCTGGTAAGCCTCTTGGTGACCTCGTCGGGGAAGGCCGACCTGACTCTATTCACTATAGCTCAACAACGTCGCCTCTGGTCTACAGATCGCGAGTAGGCGAGATCGAGTCATACCTAAACCGCTGCCGATTTTAAGTGACGTTCTTGACAGTTCGTTCACGTTCTGTCGTACATGGCGACTTATCAGGCGTACGTATTGTCTCGCTAATTCCCAATCATGTTGTTCCAGTGACGCACATCACGATCTCCAGTCAAACGTTCTCATTCGCGCAGACGAGACCGTATATCGCCGACTTTGGATCGATGCTATTGGCCGAACTGGAAGGACCGACGTTCGCCACACCGTTCCACGCACGGGGCACCTTGCACTGGACCGCTCCCGAATTGCTCGACCTCAAGATACCCGATGACGGCATGGAAGAGGAATCGCCACGCGTCGCATCCACGATACAGAGCGACGTGTGTTCGTTTGGAGGCATCACGTTGCAGGTCCGTGATGCCATTCTACTCCCCCACTGCACGTGCAGTCCTCACGCACGTGTCGAACAGATTCTCAGCGGCAAGGTGCCATGCTGTTATTACGCGCGCGAGGCCCAAGTCATCCATGCGATCTCGAGAGGGATGACGCTGACACGGCTAAAAAAGTGTGCTGGTCACGGATCGTGGATGGACGTTCTTGCAGCGGTGTTGGCCTACCGTGGATATACGACCTTCGAGCGAGGAGATCGTAGAGTTTACCGAACAGGAGCTTGATGGCGCTGGCGCATCGTAGCACTTGGAATGGCAAGATTGATATGTTTTTCAGAAATAGGTGATGTTTACCTGGACCCGTCTCTGTCCCGTCGAGTCATGGTACACTATGTAGGACAATACCCCTAGGGCAGAAAGAAGGTCAGACAGTGCAGGAAAGAAGATCAGTAGAGAGCCTCACGTTACCCTACTCGATGTTCCTATCACGCGACATCATTGCTATTGCCATCCACTATAGTATGTGCACAAACACCTTCATTAATAATCACTGTGCGCATGCCCCAAGAGCAATGGGACGTCGTGGCCGTGCTCACGCTCAGGGCCTTATCGAAGATGTGTGGCCCTGTAGTACCAGCATACCGCGTTCAAGTATCATGATGAATACTGTAAGTCCTTGCCGACCACTGTACTCTCGTGACGCCGCGGGACAACCTTGATCACGCTCCAGATCAAGGGAACAGGTCGACCACCAGGTCCGCAGCAGCTGTACATGACCATGCAATATCCTTCTCTGGATGCTTGCCTCGTACATAGATTGATCATCACTGGCTTTAAAAAAGGAACTGATCATGAGATACTACATCTAGACTGCCTGAAGTCCGCATCTGATGATGTTGATTGATAATAGTTATTCACATTGTCCGATAGCCAGCGGTCGTATAGTGTAGTGGTTATCACTCGGGATTTTGAAGACAAGAATTGATTTCCCGAAACCCAGGTTCGAACCCTGGTACGACCTCTTCTTTTTTCATGTTGATCCTCCCTTTTGGCAGGAGTTTCTGTTCCCTGCCCGGATCACTCCGCACCCCAATTCTCAGCTTGGTACCGTGACGTCCTTCCCTCGAAGATGTTTGATTGCTACGACGTACACGCCGCCCGACAACCAAGGCAATGCAGGTCTCCATAACGAAATAGCGTAAGGATGGGTCGAAGTCTCAGGTTTCTAGATTGTTGTCGTATTCAATGTCCATCTGTGCTTCTTCTAAACGAACGTTCATCGACCAATCGATCATCCCCAGGGTGCGTGAGTGCCGTATGCGTGCTTCCATGCCAGTGAGCTGCCCTTTGCTTTCTGGTTCTCCGGGGGTTCGTATGCCGATTGCCAAGGTTTCCCGTTTTTCGACAACGTTATGGGCTGCTTGGGAGAAGCAGCTTGCCATAATGTAACCACGGACCCCTCGTCCCATTCCAAGCACTCTGATCAGTCCATCAGTCCATGCTAGACAGTGGCTTCGGAACGAAGATGCGGAATCACCTTCCGTACGTCAACCCCTCTCAAGACGGATTTTCTAGGACCTTTCAAAGTCGTCGTCATGTCACGTCATGTCCTATATCTTCGGAGAGAGTGTCTCGACACGAATGGCTTCAACCCTTTGATAGTACATATTTATGATCGCAACTGATTCGAAGTGTTTCA
>JBBPOB010001186.1:0-10638 GCA_038091275.1 Tylopilus subfusipes
AATGGTGCCATCTTGCTGGACTTGCATGACATGCTCAGAACTCTTCACCCATATGCTCCTTTGTACCAACAGGCCTATGAGGTCATGAGGGTTAGTGATTTCATTTCTTCATATCTCTTTTTAAAGCTTATGAATTCATGTAGGCCATGCCCCCTGAGCAGCATACTGATGTATGCATGTGAATCTATTTTCAACAAGGTGATGATGCTAGAACATACAACCTGCCCACTGTGGAGGAGATAGCTGCCATCATTCCTGGAGATGGTTCTCAAAACACTAGAATAAATCATGATATCATCCTATGTTTTCAAGGTGGTGGCCTTCATCACATCAGCAATCTCCATCCTTCATATCTTCCCCTTTATTATGTCATGTTCTTTCCAAGGGGTGAAGAGGGCTGGCATTTGAACATTCTCTTACAAGAACAGAATGGCCAACTCCATCATTCCAAGAAGGTCACTCAACTCCTTTGATATGCTTACAGGCTCCATATGTGCCCACAGGATGTAGAGCCACCCAATCTTTTCAAGGGTGGAAGACTCTTTCAGCAGTTGGTTTGTGATGCTTGGGCTTTTATAGATCAGTGCAATCTCACCTGGGTGGCCAACAGTCAAACAACCCTGAGGGCTGATTTATATTAGGGGCTGAGAGATTGTTTGGCTCATGATGGTGCTCAAGACATGGGTCAAGTTGGTTGTGTCATCCTTCCATCCAGTCACAAAGAAGGAGCTCACTATATGCAACAACTGCTTCAGAATTCCTTGGCCATTTGTAGGGAGTGCAGAAAGCCTGACCTCTTTCTGACCATGACTGCCAATGGAAGCTGGCCAGAGATCACTGACAATCTTCTTCCTGGTATGTATGTTTCCAAAGTCTGGTGTTTGAAGAGCTTGTATCCTCAGTGAATGAGTGTGCCAGCACTGGAATCAGTGAAGAGTTCTTGTTGCAGATTGGCAGTGGAGATGACTGCAACAGAGGAGGAGCGAGGAAGGATGTCCAGGAGTTCTTTGAATTCTCACAACTTGAGCTTTGTACCATATTTGACCCAAGGTTCCTTCATGAGCTGGTCATATTCCTGCTCGTCAACTGTGATCAATCTATTCCAAAAGAAAGAGTCAGAGACAATACATATCTCATTGAGGTTCATTACATCCAACTTTTCTCCTGTAATGCCATAGTACAGACCACCTTTTTTATTGATGAACATGATTTTTATAGGCTCGAGCTCCTTGGCAAGTTCTTCTGCAGCAACATTTGCATTGACATTAAGGATCTGACCATTGTTGCTCTCAGCAAGACTACATAAGATAGGTAAAGCACCGGTGCAGATTGAGGCTTTGATGGGTCGCTTATTGACTCAGGTGATTTTACTGATCAAACCGTACTTGGTGGGATCGAGAGCGGTGGCAGTGAAAACACCTGAGGTGATGGGATGGGCACACGTGCCAAGCTTCTCGAGCGGGGTAACAAGTTTCAAAATTTCTTCTAGGAAAACACAATGAGCAATTTGCAGTGTCCTCGCATCTATGAGGTATGCATAAGGACAATAAATGGCCATGTTGGACCGAGCATCTGAGAGAGGAACATACCAGTAACGTGAATACCATTGATATACTCTGGCTTAACACACTTGCCCTCAAGGATGTCATTCATCTGAGGGCCAGCGCCATGGAGGACGACAGGGTAGAGGCCCAGTCAGTAGAGGAAGTTAAGGCTGAGAGCAAGCTTGTCAAGGTCGTCAAGGACTGCACCACTGATTTTGATGACAGCAAATTTTGCAGGTTGGGATGAATGCGAGCAGGATGAATAAATACGAAGGTGTCGCTCAACTTCACATTTTGTACCAAGAGAGTAGAGTAGGCGGTTGCTACGTGTATGTCAAAGAGGTGAGGAATCCAGTGATGGGATGTTGAGAGAACGCCATGGAAATGTAGCAACTGTTTCATTACCAGCATAACTATGCCTGTTGGAGACCAATGTATGTGCATTGACCCGAGGTTTTGCCAATGACACAGCAGCATTTGATGCTGTCCTTAGACGAGTCTTAGTCATGGTTTGAGGGATGGATGGACCAAAGAAGAGAGAGGCAGAGCTGGTGCTTGCGAGATGCATCATAGATGCATGAGGAGCAGTGTTGGGCGTGTTCGTCTGCAAGAAGGGATGTGGACCACTACAACCAGTAAGCCGTCTGTAGGGCATTGGGGAGTCAATCACTGACAGAAGAGGAATATTGTGAATAATGGCCGTCCGATTTCAACTGACTGACAGGAAAGCGACTGGTGGAGACTTTGATCGACATCTATGCTTGGGGCTTGATGTGTCAGGCTAGACAGGCCAAAACATCGTTAGGGTGGCAGACATTTGATAAATGAGCGATATGTACATAAGATGAAGCAGAGGGTGACAGTGTTTGATTTACACTCTCGAGGAGCTCCAGAGATACGGTTCTCAAATGGGCCCACCTCTTCAAGATGTGACCACTAGGTGATATCACCTCGATCACCTTGTTGAGAGTCATTCCTTATCCGAGTTTTCTGTATCATGAATGCATAATTGTTTCATCGTCTTAGCTTATCCCTTTAGGTAGGCCTCCATTTTGGCCTTTGTTCCAGGTGTTCAAGCACTGAACTGGGACGCAGGAAGAGGAGCGAGGCGATGGAAGGTAACTCCAGAAGCAGGATTTGCCCTTGTAGCAGAGATGGACAAAGGGGTGGAAGCAGACTGCCATAGCAGGGTTGAGAAGCCTCCTGATCGCTAATGATTGTTTTATCTGTTACAATGTTGGGCTGAACATTGAGATGCCTTAGACTGAACTTGAGCGTGGATCGAGTCTTGGAGCCCAGTTACTTGGCAGGGAAGTCTCATTGAAGCCAGATATCTGAGCCGCACAATGATTTGACTGTTTGATCTATATCACAAGCAAGAAGCAAATAGGTCAATGGGTGTGAAACAGATGTACTTACCGATGAGAGTGAGGATGAACTTTGTGAGTCAGGTGAGTTGCCATAGTCTAAGACGGTCAGATTCAGAGAAAGCAGGGGAGATGGAGAGGCAGATGACATGGAAAACAGCTGGAAGAGTCTTTCAGCACCCACAATTTTGTCATAATAGTGTGTGGAATGGTTGGAACAATTATCGATATGGTGACCCAGTGAGATTCAGATCCTGAAATCTATTATACATTCAAAACTTTGCAATAATTACAAGTAGATCCTAGGCTAAATGTCTATACATCAGCATTCATTCCTTTATGCAAAGAAACATATCCCCATTGATATGTTCCACTATGAAGAATTCATCCTTGTGTTTGGGGTCAGGGTAAAGCAATGCCCCCCTCATGATTGACTGGATAGGGATGAACATCAATGCTGTATGAGGTCGTGCCTTGACATGTTTGAGTTGCAAGGCTTCATCAAATGCTCGGTGACTTGAGTTGCCAGTGATGTCAGCAGTGAAAGGCCGAACAAGAGCGAAGTCATAAGTGCTGAATGCAGGGATGCTGCACAAGAACATAAGTACAAGACAGGCAAAAGCAACATCCTTGGCAGAGATTTCGAAGATGATACTGTCGTAACAAGGTTTTCCATGGAATGCAGGATTGCAGTGAAGGTAGTCGGTAGATTGTCACCAATCCATCCTTGACTCATAGTGTACCTTAAGGTAAGCATGCTCCTGCAACTATGCATGAAAGGTGCAGTTGCATAAATACACTCACAATAGTGAATTTTAATGAAACAAACCTGAAATGTCTCTGGAAACGAGAGGTTAATCCAGAGATTGGGGTCATGGTTGAGGTACACTGGAAGACATTGGTTAACGAAAGCGGTGAATTTCTGCCGAAAATTCTGGAATTCCAGGTGTGAATCATGCTCATTCAAGATCTCCTGGATACTCTTCAGTGGTCGTGGTGAACCAAGCTTGATATGCCCTTTGAAACTGGTGAGAAGGTTATTCTGGTTGTTAATGTCTTTGTCCCTGTCTTGACCATCCACAGCGCTTTGCTCCATGACATGCTCAGCTTCAGCATCAATCCGATGCCTGATGAATTTCATTGCCAAATGGTGGTGGTTGACATAGAGGATCTGTCAAGAGTGTCAGGATGTAGAGGATTGGATATACTTGTGTACCTACTTGAATGGCGACATTCTTTCCATTAGAATGATCCTGGTATGCATTTTTGAGGGCGCCGTGCATCTTCTCGTTTGACTGAGTGCTGTAGTTGTGTGCAGCTCCTTTCATCTGAATGTCCCATACAACATGCTTCCAGAGATGGATCTTGGGGAAATTCCAATCCATTTTGAGGTGCTCTGAGAGTCTGCCGGCCTTCACACATGTTATGTACTCCTAGGTAATGGTTATAATTGAGTAAAAGTCAAAAGCCTCTGTCAGAATTGTTATGAAGTCCATGCATACCTTAAGTTCATTCCCAAAAACTAGCAGCTCATTCTCGATCATCTCTAACGTCCTCTCAGTGTGTGCATCCAGCCTGGTGAGGCTGTCAAGCTCCAAATAGCTGTGGAGCAGTCGCATAAGCTGGTAACCCTCATGACTCACACTGTCTGTGAGTACATTTGAGGCTGCATACAACACTTGCTGAAGGTATCATCAACTTGTTGAAAGATTGGGAGACAGTCAAAGCAAACTTACTTTGGCCAGGTCTCACAGTTTGTTCCTGTCAGCGTAACTTACATGCAAGATGCCTGTGAAGTGCACGAGGTCGTGCCAAGCTGGAAATGCATTAAGTCTGCAAGAGAAGTGAGAAACCTGAGATGGATAAGGAATGAGATCACTTACTGATTCTCGATTTCAGCCGCATATTTACGTGGTAACTTTTCCAGGATAATTTTCATCTCCACGAGTAAATGGTATCCCCAGACGCCACCATGGAGCACATGGAGTTGGTCGAAACTTGCAGCGTCTTGTGGGTCTAAGTGCACAATCTTCCAGAAAACATTCTGCAGTTGGATTTGGAGCCAGTTAGCCCTGAATAATAGAGTAGAATACCTTTTGAACTTACTGTGACTGATCAAAGACCCAGAGCTTTGAGGATTCATTCACCTTCTGATTTTTTTTGATGATAGACAGCGAGTGTATGCTTCGCTTGAGCCAAAGTACGTGCTTTGAATGTCTTAGATAGGTTGGACAACTCCTCAAGAGGAACCAGGCACATAGGGCACAGGCATTTACTCTTCGTACCTCAGAGTAGACACATCATACAACTAAATTCAATGAAACAATCTATCAGTAACATGTGGAATGTGTGCAATACCATGGCTCACAGTTCTTCGTAGTCAGCAGATAAAATAAGAATAAGTGGGAATAACCATCAGATGATTTCGTCATAGCACTTGTGGCAGTATCCCATCTTGAAGAACTCTTCGAGTTTGTCTAGGATACACAGAAACGCCTTGTGCCATACAACCCACTTGAAGTTTGTGTATGAGAGCTTCCCCTCGTCCTCTGCTGGTTCAGGTACCTTGGTGAATCTAGTGATAAGCATTGCTGCCCACACAACTCGATGCCAAATATGAAACTTACAATCAGTAACCAGCTGACGACACATTTGCCACCATATTGCTCTCCATTTCTAATATCTACAGGTAAGTTTGCACAGCAAGCAACAATGGGATAACCTTTGACTGTCCCATGAGATGAGAGCCGTGTTTTATCAGCATAGAGTATGAAAGCAAAAGGGACTGCATTTTTGACATCACAAGGTAAATCAGACTAGATGAAATTTGATATGCAAAAGTAAAAATTACAAACAGTAACAGAACAAAGTATACATACTTGAATGTTCCACCATCAGTCACCTGTCCATGGTTCTGTGTAGAACCGCTCATATTCAGTGCCATTGTGTTTATACAATTTCTCGGCATTTCAGGTGAAGTGCAAAGCGAGCAATGGGTTAGATAAGAGGTCAAGGGCCCAATCCCATAATGGGCGGCCATATACTGAAAACTCTCTCTCTTGTCCATTGTACTCAACAGTTACATTGTGTTGAACAAACTAAAAGTAAAGCTGAGCAATGAATTCTCATTAAAGAGTAAAAGAGAACTGAGAAACACAACTCACTGGAGTCACCTGGGCAGCTGCCTGATCCCATGTATGGTGAAGGTCTATCTCATTGCACAATGTGACCTTGGCCTTTCCCTGCGAGACATGCACCAGGAGGCCAAGCAGGCCATTTACTTGTGAAGCATTGAGCCCAGCTTGCAGCATGATTTCTGCGAAGAGGTAGTCACCCTCCTCAATGAATGGGCACCATGGGCTGCTGTCAGGAGCCAAATCGGCAACGTTCCATAGGCCAAAATCTTCTTGGTGTTGGAAAAGAGAAGGATGACAGCTGTGCAGGTGAAATTCTGTCTTGAAGTCTGGTGGCTGTTCTGGAGGTGCGGCATGATGGCTGTGACTGCCAATAGTGGCCATTGAAGCAGTGGATTCAGATTGATCTAAATTTGATTATCTCATGGTCAATGCAGAGTAAAATATATGTTGTGTGTGCTTACCAGTATCTCCTCTGGAGTCTCCATGCAGATCTAGCATGTCTTGTCCAATGAAATCCTCATGTTCCAATGGGGGGTGAGAGGAGAGATATGATTCAGAGTAAGCAGCATTGATCTGCAGCACTGAGATGAATCTGGCTCCATTAAACTAACAATAGAAAAAGAAAAGAAAATTTACCAGGAGAGTTGCTACTGAAGGACCCTGAGGGACCAGCTTCCACATCTGGGTACATATATGATAATGTTGCCATTTGCTGCTGAACCTCTCTGGCTGAAGATATTGCATGTCAAGTAAAAATCGACAAGATTCAAAACAACTGCATACCTTTTTCGAGGTCGTGTTCGAATTCCATGCTGGATTGAACGCATTGTCATTCCTTCCCTTTGCACTGCACACAGTGCAGCTCATGACTTCTGAGGCCCTGTGGTTTGAATATGTTCCTGCAGTGCTGGCAGGGTATCATTATTGCAAGGGTTTTATTAGACCAGTTATACTTCTTATGAATGGGGGCCATGGTGAGGAGATAATGGGAGATGATGGGAGTAGGAAAGTAACATGTGGATGTTGAAAAATCCACTCTGCTTCAGCATGGGTCATATGGAGGGCCATTGCAATGCTTTGCTGAGATCTTACAGCAATACAACCCCATGATAATTGCAGTATCTTATCTTAATCGCACTATCATGGCATTACCAAATCCATTGTCAAGCAAGTGAGTGCTTCGTAATGTTTATTACAATTTGGGACCATTGGCATGGGCCCAGACATTTTTTCGACAACAGCTCAGGCCTGGGGATACTCCAAGCCAAATAATGTATCTGCACCCCAAATGACTTTCATGCCCATCAAGTTGACAAGAATAACAATGACATGCCCCAACCCTCTCCCTCAGCCTTGTCATGACAATGATGCAATGACACTGTCTCTGTGCCCACCCTTACCCATCCTTGCCCTGATCACAATGACAACACAATGATGCTATCTTCATGCCCTTGCCTCATCCACTGCAACAACTCAGATGATGACTGTGACACCCTCACCTTCACCCTCACCCTCATAATGATGATGATGTAACAATGCCATCTCTGCACCATCACTCTTATCCTTGACAACTCAATAACAACAACATGCCCTCCTGCCCCTTGCCCTTCCCTCATCGACAACATGATGACGACACATCACCATCACTGTCACCCCCAACCTCATGCCCTGTGGTGACATGACAACATGATGACATGACAATGTGATTGTGCCCTCACTGTCTAGTCTGCACTCATGACACCATGATAACAAAGTTGTGCCCCCTCCTCTTGTCAACATGACGATGGGACGACAAGGTGGTCTCACTAATGATATTTCGTGTTCATCCCCTAGTTACATTGTCATGTACATAGTTACAGCCCTCTACTTGCAATCCATGTGTTGTTGTCCCTTATCATACATTGATGCGCATTGAATCTCACATGAGTCACATTGCTCGCAAGACCACATTGATGTGTGCAGCAGTGGTGGCGAAGGGGCAGGTGATATGAGGTCCAGTTGGTTGTGTTGGCACACACCATTGTGGGCAATTCAGAGCAGTTGGGTCGATGTGTGAGGCAGCAGCAGTAAATGAGAGTGTGGCACATCTGGTCCACAGTGCAGCGCTTTTCCACCCCTGCACACCACATTAGTGCTACCCTGCTTGTGCATTGTAAGCTTACACAAGACTGATAGGGGGCTTCCAAAATGGTTCCAAGGTTGCCAGGAACTTTACAACACATGTGACACATGTCAACTGTCTTTAAATAATCATGCTCTCATTGGTACTGGGTTTCAGGATTCAGATGCAATATGCTTGGAAGAGTTCCCAAGGTTATCCCAATATGGCAGCCTTTCAAGGAGCCTATGGGATTTTCCAACATATACATACTCCCTCACTCACCATTGCATTCCTCTCACCCTCACTGAGAAACAATATTATGACATGCACAATCACACTACAGCATGCTGTCATGTTGTTCCTCTTGTCTCACCCTTGCCACCACCATTGTCAGTGCTCATCTTTGCAACCTTGCCATTAGGGTTTGTCCACGTACACCAATGTCATGTATAGGCGGTCCCTAAGTGCCACAAATCTGCTTGGATAGTGGACTCTAGTACATGTTACACTGAATGTCAAATCATGGACCACTGTGGCAGCTTCCTAGTTCTATTTCATTCACATAGTTAGGACCTGCTCCTTAATGGAAGGCTCGAATGTTCCTACTGCCAGGTGTCCCTGCATTTCTCTCCCCAATAATGGTGTTAATGTTTGTTGCCCAGTCACACCTGTGATAAGACCACACAAACTGACATGATTGGATGATCACATCTGCCATTTTGCAGGTCCTTGAAGCCTTACCACCCTCACCTTACCCTTCCCCTGATGTCGTCTTTTTTCTATGCACTAGACAAGCCAGTGGATATCATTAATGATGAGGTGGCATGGCTTCAAGGTGCATTCATTAGCAGTCTTCTCTGTGGCATGCAAGTCACACTCTCCACCATGTCCTTTCTTGCAGTGCTCAAACAGCACTTGTGACCTTGACTATGGATCGTCCTTCTTGTTTATATTTTCAGCTTGTGCACCATCATGATGATTGGGCAACAAACCAACTTGCAGTTCATACAGATGGGCTTCATTGAGCAACAAAATTACCTAGGTGGACCAAGTGAGTTTCTCAGTGTCCACTTTGCAACGCCAGTCTATGTTGCATTGATGTTGCTGTTCATCTTCAGGAACTGGATGATGGAGTCGTTGTTGGTGAGTGTTGGTCTTTGGTGGTCTTTGGTGTGGTCAGCTTTGAGTGTCCAAGATATGGTGGTATAAAGTTGTTTGTGCGGAAGACTGTCCTATGTGGCTTGGGGTCATCATTCCATTGGTGCTATTGGTTTCCAAGTATGGTACATCCCCGGTCTTGCTATCCTAGTTGCAAACAAGCATGTTGACATGTGCCCTATAACATTCTGGCTGGGGCATTCAGCCACCAGAGCTATCTAACTTGATCAGCTTCTGCATGGTCACTACCCAGTCAAGTATGCACTTGCATACATGGGCTTGTCCCTCCTGTTAAACATCACCATGATTGAAACAACCAGACTCACTGAAGAGCTGATAGTCTGAGATGAGAGCAAGCAGGGCGAGGAATCAGTGAACAGTAGAGAATGGGAAAACTCCAAGTGAACAAGACTGGGGGGTCCAGTTGTTCATCTGGGCCTTTATATACTATTCTAAGGTTTGTACATGTGTATGGTAGATCTACGATATCCTATATCTAGTCTATCATGAGGAATACATGTGTGTACAGCCCAGATAACTGGATCATACCCTAGAGGATGAAGGGGAGTCATGGTGAGTCGGAATGTACATGAGGACAAACATGAGGAATACATAAGGATGAGATAGGCATATGAGGCAGAGATAGTATGCGGAGATGAAATACATGAGATACCCATGAGGCGATAGACAATGTCACTATCTATGACTCATCCTGAGTCGATCTGACTAGAGTAATCAGTAGTGTGATCAGTACTGAGAGGTTGAGAGTTCAATTCTCTCAATGGGCAAATAATTAAGTAGCATAGTAAAGTGTACAAAATGTGTAGTAGTGACTAAGGATTTAGGAGAAATGTAACAATGATGGCCATTATTGTGGGACAACTTTTGCTACACCAATGGCAGATAGTAAGACAGTTTGGACATGGCATCTCAGTTTTAACTGTTTTTCTTGGCACTATTTCCTGTGGAATTACTGTCCTAAACCTCTGAATGTGTGTTTCTAAATAAATATGCTAAGAGAAGCAAAGGGACAGAGGAGAATGTGGAGAGACCACATAAGAAAAATTAACCAGTGGTTAGAGAATGATCAGAATGCATTAGCAATGTTTTAAACAACATGGGAACAATGATGGGAAGTGTCCTGATTGGTTTCCTGAGTTGATATGGCAAGAGAGAGGGGGGAGGAGGGTGACTTGGCCAGCAACTTCAGAAAGCTAGCCAGTGGTCAGGTGATGCTTGGTTTGCATCAATTGGATGGTGAACAACATGGGAACAATCATGGGAACTGTCCTGGATGTAACCCTGAATTGATATGACAAGAGAGAGGGGGT
>JBBPOB010001187.1:0-10637 GCA_038091275.1 Tylopilus subfusipes
CTCCGGACCCAACATGGAGGGTGAGCTGCGAGGAGCCGGAATGGGAAATAGAGGCACGGTGTGGAGGGTGGGTGCGCTGAAACGGGCGAGGACGAGCGCTGCAGGGAGGACGAGCGACGAGGTGGGGGCGCGGAAACAACAGTGTTGTGTCGATTGTTACCACTCGGTGTTATTATCGGTAGTGAGGAAACAAAAGTCCGTGCAATCCCGTAAAGGTGAGAGAGCATGGGCAGCGTACTACTGTATGTCTCGAGAGGAACTCGTCGACGAATCGAGCTGGAGTCGGCTGACTTGATACGAGCGCACAGAAACACTCAAGTATAAGACCACGGCGCTCCATCCAACCGAAGACACCACTCGGGACGATGCGAACACCGAGTGGACCAAGCGGGCTGTAGTATTGTTCAGTACCATGTATTCCAGAAGTTGAAAGTGATTTACTATGCGACCGTAATAATGCGACCAAGGTCACGGGTGTAAACAACAAGGTCGGTGGTTATGCGTTGTGCTACAACGCAAGGGTGGTACACCGCATCAATCTGCGGGATCTCGGGGATGATGGGTGCGATGGGAAGCGCTGGCAGCGGGGATGGAAAACGGGAAACAGGACGAGCGGCAGGCATAGCAAGAATGATTAGATCCAGAACGGGGCTGAAAGTGAGGAGCTCGTACCTTCTGCAAGCCCTTATATACCCATCTGATGCCCGGCAGCCCCGCCCAATGAGATCTCAAGTCAAAACGCCGATATTGGACCATATATACCACCATCCACAAAACGGCAGCGCTCTCGTTAAGCTCACAGGATTGAATGGGTGGCGGGCCTCTGTACAGGAGAATTTCCGGAAAGAGGAGTGTTCGCGGGACAAGATCTATGAGATCTCGTGTCAGAAATACTCAGTAGATAATTCAGAAATGAGGCTCACGTACCGGCGACCATTCAAATCAGCCATCGGGCTCACCAACGTACCCACACTTTCCGAAAATGAGCATGGCAATGACCTCAAGTATTCAACTAAGCGGCCACCAAGATCTGGGCATCTAGAAAAATGGTGCGATGCGGGCAGCACCGTCGAGCGGGGAGGATCGTGTCAAAGTCTGGTGGTTGGAGGGGAAGAGTGTGGTAAATTTCCTATGGCGGTACGGCGTAACAAATGCACAAATATTGCCCACCGCGTTTCTCACACCACGCACCGCGCTGATCACACCACGCTCTGCCTATCGCACCCGCCGCGTTCCGCAGATATTTAGCACACGTTTCTTGTACCATGTTCTTCAAGTACGGTGCTAGTCACGTGGTTTAAGAGGTCACAAACAAGGCTGTAGTGTAGGTCTTAGGTCACGCTGTGCTGCCTACCATGATTTTTGGGGTGCGCTGTGCATTGAGATAATGGTCCAGCCACTTGTAGCAAGGCTCTGCCTGTACAACTACAGTGGGGTGGCATTATTATTAGACACTAGAAAATAGTTACAGAGGGAATTGGTAGTCTGGTCACTCGCTGCTTGTCCCGAGGAATACATCCAAGTCTGCCCATACAACTGTGACAGCATGGTACCCTGTGAACAGGTTGATGGCCAGCAGAGATATCAAAATAGTCATTGGGTGACCATGGACAACTGTGTGAGTGGTGAATATATGATAGACAGTGTCTTCAAGACACCAATTCTAGGTGGTGGATAGGTGAGCTACAATAACATGCAATTAGCACACTGCAGGAGAAGCAAAAGTGAACATCTTGCTTTTTGCATGAATGAGAGGGATGACCTCTGCCTTTGTGAGACCTGGAGACAACGCTGCTGATATGATCTTTATGGTGAGATCCTTGATGCCGGGAGGTGTGGGGGGTAACAAAGCTAACAGGCTTTGCTAACACCAGCACAGTCAGTGGGAATACTCACTGAGTGTTCTTCTGAGAGGGAGATAGTAAGAGTTGGTAGTTGGGTAGTGGATCCAACTTGTAGGAGGTCAAGAGCTGCTTAGATTATACTGGGGGAAACTACCAGTTTATATACTACAGGAATGGCGCACAGACCATGTACCTAATATAGGTTTTACCTATGTATAGTAATGGCAGTGGAACATGATGGAACATCATAGAAGGATTTATAATCCTATGACATCATGCCAAGAGTATTGGCTTACTGATGTATGTGATCCTATCAGCTATGAGTAATTGCAATCATGTCATCATCACATGATGTTCTAGACCTTTAGATAAGAAGTCTGAAGTAGAACAATCTAGGTCGATCAATGTGATTTCAACAGGGGGCAACACTAATGATGCCAGAGACATTGAGGCCAAGTATGAGGGGGATGGCATATCTGGAGTGGTGGGGGGAGTGATGTACACTGCCAATGGATTTGGGGGCAAGGGGTAAGCAGGTTTGGGAGCTGATGGGTACCTCTGCCCATATGACTAGGATGGGGTGGACCATGGTACTTGGGGCTGCAGCGAATGGGTTGGCAGTTGATGGGGGCATGGACTTCTTGTTCGAAGGTAGGATATGTGTAGGGTAAGGACCTGAGCCAACAAAATCTTTGCACATCATCTCCTCAAACTCCTTGAGGGTCATGGGGTCAACATTGAGCTACGATGGACCATGACTTGTTTGAATAGGTATTGTTGCAAATGATCTTTGATGTGAGTATGAAAGTGGATATGAATAAATAGTGACCCAAGGATCTCTAAGCAGTTGGGAAACAGGCCTTGAGTTGCTAGAGGAGGAGATAAGTACAGCAAAAGTGATGGAAGAATGAAGTTTTGTCCTGTGAAGTGCATAGGCAATGAAATGTGAGAGCTTGACCATGGAATTTGACAAGGAAGGGTACTGCAGACATGCAAAGAGGTGGGTTATGAACTGACCACATAGTTTCAAGGTCTGCTCATGGCCATAAAAGGGATCTTGCCTGGAAGATGTGGGCTGAGTAGACAGGGTTTAACTAACAGCTGGGAGGGATGAGAAAACAGAAAATGGGGACTCAGGGCATGCACTGGTTGCTGGAATAGGATGTGGGGATGGAGACATTGTGAGTAGCTCTGTATGGTAAAGGGTGTATGGCGGGAACAGAACCATGCATGAATGTATACATACTGTCCCTACTTCTGGAATGGGCCTCCTTGACCCTGGCTTGCTCTGTGAAGCACTTGTGGAACTGCTCCTCTCCTCTTCCTTGAACTTGGCATTGGAATGGACTTGTCTTATGTCATTTGTGTCATGCCAGTAGTAAGTGGAGCTCCTATAGGGTACACCACACAAATTTGTTGAACCATGAATCATGATCACTGACATTGGAGGAGCACAAGTGGTGTATCATATGAACAGTAACATCTGTCATTAAAGAGGGTGTGACTGGCCAGTTGTGCAGAAGAAGGCCTCGAAAGGAATGGGACAACAAATCATTAAAACATGTTGAAAAGCGAGCATTGACCATTAGGACATAGTATGAGCAAACCATGCTTGGCCTTGAAGCCAAACAAGAGCTCTCAGATTATGCATCTGAGACCTCTATTTGAATAACTAGACTTAATTTACAGTGACCTTAGAAACCCTTTCCATGCTAACCCTAACAGCAGTGCATGCAGTGCACTGCCAAACACTGTGGGAATTTAACTTAGCTTTGGTGGAATTATAAATAGTACATACTCTTGGCTACAGAATTGCCCCCTAGGTCATGTGATTTGGTTTACATGTTGTGAAGATATCATTATTACAAGTCAGCAATATCATGGAAAGGGTTTATAAGCTTTTGAATTGGTAGCTAGGATCTTAATTAAATTATGTGATACTTGGCATTGTTTGTTCATAAAAACAAATATATACATGTAAACAGTATGTCTGAGTTTAAAAAAGTTCACACACCTCTTGATTCATATTCACCACCATGATTAAATCCCTTTCTCTCACTCAACAAGCCACCATCCTCTCCCTGCTTGATGCTGGCCATTCTGGTGAAGCTATTGCCAAGCAAACTGGTGTTAGCCCTTCTGCCATATCCAAACTTTGTTCCAAGAAGTGCTCTATCCTTTCCAAAGCTGTTGGAGGTCATCCTTCCAAGCTTTCCCCTGCCAATATTTGTTATGCCCAACATCTCATCACCTCTGGTAGAGCTGAAAATGCAGTCCAAGTGATCAAAGCTCTCACCAACATCATCAATCAGCCTCTATCTGCCAGTACAGTTTGTGTTCACTTGAAAAAATCTGGTATAAAGGCTATGGTCAAGTCCAAATGCCCTATTCTCTCTACTAGACATCACAAGGCTCATTTAGATTTTGCAGAAGCTCACAAGAATTGGACTATAGAGGATTGGAAGAAGGTAATATGGTCAGATGAGACCAAAATCAATTGCTTAGGGTCAGATGGGTGCAAATAGGCATGGAAAAAGGCAGGTGAGGGGCTTAGTGATAGGCTGATATAAGGAACCCTCAAATTTGGAGGGGTTTTTTTGATGATGTGGGGTTGTATGACTTGGCAGGGAGTTGGCTTTGCTATCAAGATTGATGGTAGGATGGATGGGGACATCTACCTTCAAATTTTGAGGGATGAGCTGCAACAAACCCTAAAGCTGTTATGTTTCTCCTAATCCTTAGTAGTTACTTCATATTTCGTACACTTTTACTTCACTACTGAGTCACACCTAGTAGATGAGTCACGCCTAGTCAAGTTGACTCAAGACAAGTCACAACTAGTCAAATCAAATAGGAATGAGTCATAGCTAGTCATATGCCTATCAACCTCATGTATGCCTCATGTCCTTATCTTGTCCTCATGTATTCCTCATGTTTGTCCTCATGTACATTCTGACTCACCATGACTCCCCTTTATCCTCTAGGGTATGATCCAGTTATCTGGGCTGTACACACATGTACTCCTCATGGTAGACTAAACACAGGATACCATAGATCTACCATCCACATGTACAAACCTAAGAATAGTATATAAAGGCCCAGGTGAACGACTGACATCCCCAGTCTTGTTCACTTGGAGATTTCCCATTCTCCACTGTTCACTGATTCCTCGCCCTGCTTGCTCTCATCTCAGACTATCAGCTCTCCAGTGAGTCTGGTCGTTTCATGTGCCAGATGACAATAGAACAGCCCTCAACTGATGAAAATGTAAGTGATTGAATGAACCAGTCCATCAATGTGGCTATACCTTCAACAGCTAGAAGACCTTGTGAGAGGGGTTTTCAGGATGACCCTGCAGGACCCCTCATGGTTGCATAAGACAGGAGAATCAGCAGGTGTTATAGACATTGTGTCCAGTGAAGGAACCAACCTACTTCCTGCACAATTGAATGCGTTGAGTGCAACACACCTTGAAAACATCAAAGGACTAGATGGAAATTTTGTAATACTACTCCCGATCAATCATGAGATGCACCATCATGCTTGGCACATACATGAAATGGTAGAGGGGTTGAATAAAGCAGGTCCACAAGAAGGGGTCCACATCGACCTGGAGGGTCAGCTGAGATGGCTTGATGAACATCTGGATATGGTCACTCACCTCAACAGTGGAGGATATGAAACTGACAAGCTCCTTCATCAGGAAGTGGAAGGAAATATAAAACAACTGCTAGTGGCTGTCAAGAGCATTGTGAAGACACTTGCAGACCAAACTGTGGAGGACATGGCATTGAAGGAAACAGCATCCAGCATTGTGGATACAGGTAAGAGTATCCACCCACCAGATGAAGTGATTGCAAGTTGTTCATCTATTCCTAGAAACCAAATTCTCCCTCTGCTTTTGAGGGGCCAACACAATCATTCTACTCACCACACTCATTGCCATCATCCTGAATGTTTTCAGACATCTCACCAGTCACTGGAGCAATGCCACATTGGAACTCCTGAACCTTGTGTTAAAAACTACTCTTGGTAGATGTGACCCATCAAGCATACAGAAAGATGACCATATGCCATGCAACATCTGTCCTGTATGCAAGAAGTTCAATCTTGAGCCCTCCACACAAACACATGCTACTTGTGTCAGGTGCTCTTGTACTTACATGCTAATTATCAAGAAGAAGGGTACTACATATCCCAAGCGATGCACTTTCAGGAAATACCATGGTAGCAAACTGTGTGGGCAGCTGCTTGTCAAATCCATGAAGTCCGGGGATACTTGAATGATGATACCAATAAGACCATTCATTGTCCAGGACTATAATGACTTTCTAGTAGGTTTGCTGAGCCAACTGGGCATGGAAGCTGCAATGGAGTGCAGAACTAGGTTAAACAATAGGTATCAACTCTGGGACATACACTGAGCAACAAAACTGTTGCAATGTTTGACTGTTTTGGAGTGCATGTTATATAGCATATCAGAGTGTGGGAATCTCGCTTAGTACTAGTCAGACAAAATAGAGTAGACGCTCTTGGCTATCTATTGCACATTGGGTCATGTGATATGGTCCAGTGGCTGTGGAGATATGTCCATTTTAGATCACCCATGTCATTACAACAGTTTTGTTGCTAATCTATTAAAGTATGAAAACCATATGTTACAGTGGGTTATTATGTTAGCAATGGGTCATGTGATGCATAAAGAGTTCAACATAGTGTAAATACATCCAAACACTGTCACTTTTACCACTTCCACCACCATGAAATCCCTCTCTGTTGCCCAAACCAATCAGATCTTTTCTTTCTTGGATTTAGGTCAATCTACTCATCAGATATCTCTTTCTACTAGTGTAAACCACTCTACCATAAGTAGAATTCACTCCAAACTCCATCCTGACCTCCTCAAATCCTCTGGTGGTTGCCCATCCCTCATTACTCCCACTGACATATATCATGCCATTTGGTTGATTGGAACTGGAAAGGCTGAAAATGCTGTCCAGGTCACTAGGGCACTTCAAGATGTCAAGAACCAGGCCATCTCATCCCAGACAATTCATTGTCACCTGAAGAAAGCAGGGATGAATGCTGTGGTGAAGAAAAAGTGCCCTCTTCTTACTGCACATCACAAAAGAGCAAAAATGGACTTTGCTTTGAGCCATCAACACTGGACTGTGGAGGACTGGAAGTGGGTCAGATGGTCAGATGAGACCAAAATTAACTGCATTGGGTCAGATGGCAAGAGATGGGCTTGGAAAAAGGCAGGAAAGGGCCTAAGTGACAGGCTAGTTCAAGAAACTATAAAGTTTGGTGGAGGAAGCTTGATAATATGGGGCTGTATGACTTGGGAAGGAGTTGGGATGGCTTGCAAGATTGATGGTAGGATGGATACTGACCTCTATCTGCAGACTTTGAAGGAGAAACTCCAGCAAACTCTGGAGTATTATAACAAAACTCCAGATGACATTGTTTTTCAGCAGAACAATGACCCCAAGCACACCAGCAGGAGGTCCAAGCAGTGGTTTATTGATCATGGATTTGAGGTCATGACATAACCTGCTCAATCTCCAGATCTTAACCCCATAGAGCACCTATGGTTCCTCCTCAAGAGAAGGCTAGCAGAGTATCCAGAGCCATTAAAGGGGATTACAAAGCTTTGGGAGAGAGTGCAAGCAGAGTGGGAGAAGATAGAGGTGGGAAAGTGTCAGGAATTGATTGAGAGTATGCCTAGAAGAGCTCAGGAGGTGATCAAGGCACAAGGAGGATACACATCATACTGATTGTACATAGCCTGTATTTAGCAACAAAACTGTTGCAATGATATGGGTGGCTTAAAATGGACATATTTCCACAGCCACTAAACCAAATCACATGACCCAAAGTGCAATAGATAGCCAAGAGTGTCTACTTTATTTTGTTTGACTAGTACTAAGTGAGATTCCCACACTTTGACATGCTATATAACATGCACTCCAAAACAGTCAAACATTGCAACAGTTTTGTTGCTCAGTGTAAAGGATGGGACAGGGATCACCAAGATTGCAGGTCCCAACAACAAGCCATTTATGGACAGGCTCCAAAGAAGCAACCTCAGGTTGGCCTGGAGTCTCTCCATTGACTGGTTCAACCCCCACAAAAACAAGTCTGCTGGCAAAAAGAAGTCAGTTGGTTCCATTTGTCATGGCGCTGCTAAACCTCCCACCAAGTCTTTGATACAAAGCAGAGAATCCATATATTGTGGGCATCATCCCTAACCCGAGAGAACCATCACAAGACAAAGTCAACCACTTCCTCCGCCCTCTTGTCAACTTTTTTCTACCTGCCTGGCAAAATGGTACATGGTTCACGAAGACTATGAAACATCCAGAGGGTTGGTTATCATGGTCTGTCATCATGCTCGCCATGAACGACTTGCCTGCAGCACAGAAAGTCATGGGTTTCACAGGGCCCACCACACATCATCTTTGTAATCTCTGTTGGTTACAAAAGTCAGAGATAAGCAATTTTGCATGTGAGATGTGGAGACTGCATACCTGTGAAGAATATCTTGAAGCTGTGAATCGCTGGTGAAGAGCAGATTCAAAAACAGAACATGACAAGATATTCAAGGAAACTGGAGTGCAATGGTCCAAATTGCTTCACCTGCCCTACTGGGACCCTACTCACTTCTTGGTCATTGATGGCATGCACAACCTCTTCCTTGGCATCATTCAACATCACTTCTGGGATCTCATCATCATTGACAAGTTTGCAAACCAAGAACTTTGTAGATTCCATCCTCCACCAGAGGAGCCCATCACTGAGGAAGAAATTCAAAAAGCTAGAAAACTGCTCACTTCAGAGGCGCCCATGGCATCTCTCAGTTGCATTCACATACCAGTTCTGCTAAAAGTGGTAGAGGAATGTGGGCAATTGGCAATGCTACCCTCTTCCAAGAAAAACCAACAAAGAAATCTCTGATCAATGTGTTATTGGTGAGGTACATCTAACTGAGTGAAAGGCAAATGATACTGACATTCTTAACAAGGTGGATCAACCTCAAAACTCTCACCAGTCTTCATTCATGAAGAAAGATCTACCCTGCGATGTTGAGGACAGACTTCCAGGCAACAAGCTGGTACAGAAATGCCAGATGGTTACCAGAAAACAAAAAGATTGTATTTCTAGCAAGTCATTATTAAATCAGAAGATTGATGAAATCCAAACTCACCTTCATATGATTATGTGACCATTGTGGCACTGAGGAGCCCCTCAGAACCTTGGTAATGCTGAACATGGGAAGCTCAAGGTCAAACAATGGAGAGGTTTAATTGAATTCAACTTACTTGTGGTTCTTTTGAAACTGTGGGGCAGTTTGGATGAAGATAGTGAGCAGTGCTCACACCAGAGAACGTTGGCACAGAGTGCACTACTCCTGGCCATGGCAATACAATGGGGATTTGTCAAGACCAGGCTAACTCCGATATACAACTCTGAAACTCCGGAGTTTTACTAGACGGATAGGACTTCGGCTTCAACTTGTGTGTTGCACCCTTGTCAGTCACATCCTGTTATTTTGGAGAGTCGGAGGCTGGAAGATAAGTCCTAGGTGCAAGACTCGACAACGAGTCGATCTAGCGAGAGGACAACGGAGGAGGAGAACGAGAGAGGAGGAGTTAATCTTAATCAATATTCAAACTGGAGAATACAAGGAGTAAACTAGGAGTTTATATACTTCAGAGGTGCATAGGATTAGTAACGGAGCTCATAGATATTGGTAAGGAGATCAGAATGGGAGGAGAGTAAACCGGAGCTGTGCTCCTAAGTGAGCACTGGCTCGGGTGAAAGTACAGAGTGGTAACTAATGCAAAAGTAGAACAAAGAGATGTCATAACAAGAATGAAGGGAAAAGCATACGAGGTATAAGTCTGGAGCGGAAATGGTACTGGAGTACCGGAAGTGGACTTGGTAAATTCTGGGATGTGACAGTATCCCCCTCTTAGGCCTGAACCCTTGAAGGCCTTAAGCGAGGAATGACGCAGAGTGTGTGATTCCGTCGGAGTCTGAACATGTCCTGAGGCCTATAAAGTCCACCGTATGTGGTCTGTTGCTTCTTCATCTCAAACCACCATGTCCGACCTCACAAACATCAAGCAGTGGCCCAACAAGGACCTGGCGGAGCACCCTGACGACGACGACGTTCTTGGCGAGGCCAAGTACAACAAACGACAGCGATGAGCAAAGGAGCACAAGGCGGAAAAGGAGCGGAAGAAGGCGGAGGAGGAAGCAAAGCACAAGGTAGCAGAGGAGGCCAAGCGCAGGGTGACGGAGGAAGTGGAGGCTCGGAGGAAGGCGGCGTTGGAGAAGGCTCGCAAGCGCAATGAGGCCGAGGAGGTGGTGAAGAGGAGGGTGAGTGCTGACTTGTCTCATTCTGTTGCCTTGCTGATGAGTGATAGGCAGCAACGGTCCAAGCAGAGCAGAGCTCTGCTCCGAGCAAGGTGCAAGGCAAGCACAAAGAGCTGCCAGAGTGTGTCAAGTGCATGGAGCACCACCTGGAGTGCATGCTCGGCCCAGGGAAGTCGACATCGTGCACTGAGTGCTGACGGGTCAAGGGCAAGTGCGTGCGACCCGGGGTGGAGGGAACGGAGGATGCGGAGAAGGAGAAGAAATGTCAGAGGAAGTGCAAGGAGGAGGAGTCTCCGCAGGGGAAGACAAAGAAGAAGGCCCATACCAAACCGGAGTTCGTACAGGGGTCGAGCGGGGCGAGGGGCGACACGGGAACTCCGGTTGATTACAACACAGAGTTCCTGAGGATGA
>JBBPOB010001188.1:0-10629 GCA_038091275.1 Tylopilus subfusipes
GCCATCAGCACCGATACGGTCTGTTACACCTTGTTCCTCGACCTCCGCTAAGACTGGTCCTGAGCTGTGAGATGAATAAACCGATTTTAAATACCGGCTAACGTTTTGTCTGTCAGCAAACCCTCGAACGGAGATTCAGGCCCATCTGTGTCACACCGCCGCTCTGCGAGACAGTCGGCAATCCGATCTTTGAGGTCATCGCCCTCGCCTCTGCCACCCACTCAGTTGGAACCCGATGAAGTGTGAGCCTCGTACTCTTCTATGACATTCTGTCTCACAACTGTCTCGTAATTGTGTCTGTCCAGTGTTCTAATGTATCCTCCGACTGGTACTGGAGCACTTAGCATCATGAACAGTGATCTCAGGAGACTAGAGCCTGAAGAATACCTCAATGATACCCTCATCGAGTTTGGTCTTAAGTATGTTTTCCTCCCCAACCAACAGTCACGTGTCCTGAAATTTCCAGGCTTTGGCTCAATGACCTGCGTGGGAGGGATCCATCACTGGCGAATCAAATCCATGTTTTCAGCTCTTTCTTCTACAAGAAGCTAAACAACAGAAAGAAGTTTGTCAAAGCTCTCTGTGTAGTCTGACGCCTCTTCTCATCTGTTCATAGTCCAGAGGATGGATATAAAAGCGTGCGGAAGTGGACCTCCAAATTTGATATATTCACGAAGAAGTATATCATCGTTCCTATCAATGAGAAGTACGCACCTTTGTTCGGGATCCATGCAGTTAACTCATCACTACTTATAGTGTCCATTGGTACCTCGCTATCATATACGAACCTGGACATACCCTAGAACCGCCTTTACCGCTTTTGCAGATTTCTAACACACGAACGACAAGGAAACGAAAGCAGAACCAGGAACGTGCCATAGCCCATCCAGACACGCTCACAGAGGTATCGCTGGAACTATTGAACCCGTCAGCGCAGGTTACTGAAGGAGGACTGGAGGTCGATACATCTTCCATGGACGCTACACGCGCGACGACACCTAGTATGACCGGAAACGATGAGGAAGATGCTGCAATCACCGCCTTTGACAAGTCCTGTTCTATCACTGCTGGGTCGGAGCCGGCTTCTACCACATCCTCCGACATTCATATACGGGATTCATCTCCGAATTTGGTGCATCCTCCCTCGGATAGCATGGACGTCGATGCGGATACCTCTGTCACCGACGTTGTTCCGAATCCGCACTCTGAGGTCACTGAAGTTCGAGAACCTTCAACGTCACGGCCATCGTTAGGTATACCGGCTAGCCAGTTTTATGGATCAGTTCCCAAAGGAGGAGACGTGGAGCCGGTTGCTATTGGAGACAACGAAGATAGTGGTGAGGACCAACAACAAGAAGCCGAGGTAGACGATATGCTGGCTATAACGCGATCATCAACTGGGGATGTACCTTCTCAGTATGTTGCCCTCTAGCAGGTTGAGACCAGCGCTCTGATTGATTTGTGGTCATCATCTCGCTAGGACTTATATCTTTATCCTCGACTCCCTTGGTACTCGACATCCTCAAGCCATGAAAGTCCTCAAACAATACCTTAAGTGGGAAGCGATGGATAAACACAACTTCGACGAAGTGCGCGATGCGGTCGGCAAACAAGTCCAGGTATGCTATCTTCGAACTTCATTTGGACAATAGTATCTTATGTGTACAGGTCCCCGTACAGCCAAATACGTGGGATTGTGGAATATACCTTCTTCACTTCGTGAAGGCTTTCATGAACGCCCCGTCGGTATTCGTGGAGCAAATCCTCTCCGTACGTGTTATTTACACCTACCATGCCAGACGAGATTACAACCCAAATAACAGACAAGAGGTACCATGCCAAGTTCCGAGCGCAAGAAAATGTGGCAGGACCACGAAATTCCACACTTCCGGGACCATTTACAATCCCGCATCATCCAGCTTTCGGAAGAGTGGAAGGCTGAGAAGACCGTTCGAGAACAGGTGAAAAATGGGGATGCACTGGATGTCGAGGCATTGTCTTCCGAAGGTGAAGTGGACATCGTGGAGGACGTCCCAACCGTCAAAGCAACCCCAGGCTCTAGACAGAGGCATCTCGCCACGAGACACCGTGGATAATGCATGATACTACCTTTATTCGTGATCAGCTGCTTTTCGATTATTCTTTCATCGCACTTTTGATACTCATTCACAGGATGTTGCATGCACGTGCACTGGCAATGAATACACGGTTCTTGTTGGAATCAGTACCCTACGAATGCTTTAGTTATATATTGCAATGCTAATGAAGTCAACGCACACTCGAGATCTTAGAAAAGCCTGAGAGTCCGCTGCTTATGTAGGGACGTAGGTCTAGCTGATGCAATCGCCAGGGAAGCGACTCAGGCTGCAACCGTGACTCTTGCCATATGAATTCAAAGTCCACGGGGTCCTCGGCGCATTACAAAGATTTACAATTGCTCGCTCACCTTGTAAAATTATGGGTTGGTGGTTCGATGCATTTATGATTTTTGTATCATTTTTTCTCTTGGGGCTTTGGGGCGGCAGCCTTCAGTAAATTGTCAGCAGTAGCGAGAGTCACGCGAGATGTACATTGTGCAGTACACATACGGTAAAGTGCTATTAGATGAGGTCTTGGTACTTGGCAATTACCAGGCGGTACGTTCCGCAACGAGTACACTGGGGGGCTGGTCACCGCGTGCTGAAGAAATACTGCTAGCAAAACGGGCAGAAAGAGCTAAAATTCAAATTCGGAATAATCTTGTACCTGTGAGCTTCGACGGCAACAATAAATGTACCCATGAATCCAGAGATAACAGTGACAAAAGTGACACGGGTAACTGTAGGGCTTGGAACTTCCAGGGATATAGACGATGTAACTAGGGATTCAATCAAATGTGTGATAAATACAAATCCATCCAACGTGATGATGATCAAACGAGAGGACAGGACACTCGTCTAGGCAGACATCGTTCCCAAAAGGTCGAGAAGCCGGACTAGAACCGATGAATCCCAAAATGAAACGCAGTACTGCATGTAGTGACGAGCATAGGTGGGATGGGATACGAGGTGCCTAGAAGTCTTTTTCAACAATGGAGATATCAGAAACTGCGGAGCCAGTGTTTCTTGTCGTGCCGCAAGCTGCCTGCTTGTACAGCATCTTCAGCTGGCACGCCGATACGTGCAAGAGCCGTTGGTGTCGGATCGGGCAGTGCGTCACGGCGTGCCAAGGTGAAAGTGGGCGTAACATGGGGAGAGGAGGAAGACAGACGAGCACTTGCTGTCGGAGAACTAGGACCAGCGGTTTCATCCGCGCTACCACCAACAGGGGTGGGGGGTCGATTCGAGGTAGAAGGATGTCCGATATAATACCAGGTTCCGATCCCGATGCCAGCGCACTAAGGGAAAAAGGTCAGGCATCCAGATCGGGCTGCTTAGGGAGCACCCACGATAAGTAGGAATATGCCGATCACCCAGACCCAACGCGATAAGCGGCTAGATCCATTCTGTGTCTTGACTAACCAAGAGCTAAGGGATGGATTGGCCTGTGACAGTGTTGGAATGACAGGATTTTCCTACCTGGGTTTCTTGTCTTCTTTAGCAACCATACTGAATCTCCTCCAGAAGTCCCCACGTTCCCCTTCACGCTTTGGTAGTAAATTGTCCTCGGAGTTACCACGCATGATTGTTTCTGAGAATTTGACGTCCGGTGGAGATCGGGACTTTGAAGGACGAACGAAAACTGGCGTAATGGGAGTCATGGGTGGTTGAAGGGGATGAGGCGCGCTTGGTACAGATGGCCTAGGAGCGGCAGTCTGATAAATTGGCGGGGGCATACGGGGAGCTCCCGCGTCAGCCCGCGGGCGGGTGGCGCGAAGCGCCTGAGGGACCTGCCCCATCTGCGGTGGCTTCGCTGCTTGACCGGAAGGAGAGGTTGAAGGCGAGGGACTTGGGATTTCAAGGTTGGCAAGGGGTACAGGGTATCCAGGTCGAGGGGCCGCAAGGGGAACTGCGTGAGCGGAATGGGGCATACCGCCAGACATAAGACCAGGGCGGACAGCTCCGGGACCTGATTGGGGGTATCCTCTATCATACCTTGGGAAGGGAGGTAAATCAGAGAGAGGGGATGAAGCGCAGGTCGACGCACATGCTGTAGGCTGCTGTTCAGTCCGGCTCTGCTGGTTTTCGAACACTGCTAGGCTGGGAAGGGTATCTGAAAGAGTAGTTGTGTGGGTGTTGTCTAAATTCCTGATAGTGTTGATATGAAGCGAGTGGAAGCCTCGTCAAACTGAGTGTTTTCCGAGGTAGCGAGAGACGATGTTGAGCCGGAGAACGGCTGAAAGAAGAGAAAACGGGAGATAGGGAACAAGAAAAAGAAGATGAACGGTAGTCGACTGGTTTGAAAGTGGAGCCGGTTACCGCCAATCGTGTGACGCTGGCAGTCAACTTCTTCGGCTATTCATACACACGTTCTCGACACCCCTCTCCAGCTCTCAAGTCGATGGAAAGCTCAAGATCAATCAGATTCTCTAACTACACGTGAGTTTACCGCTGGCTGAGATGCATTCAAGTTATGCGGCTCGCCGTAGGATGCAGTGGAGAAAAGAGTCATCGCAGGACTTGTACCCCTTTATCTAGTCTTTTCCTTGCCAGTCTTCCCCGTCGTGCCTGCCCGGAGCCGCCTGACCAGCGTCAGGGCATAGGGACGAGCTGAGAGCGAAAGACAAGACGTCAGAACGGCCTGAGACTCCAAGGCGTCTGGCGCCCATGACACTTACCTAATAAGGCAAGGTTGTTTGGCATTGTTGACGCTCTTTGGCGCGTCGCGTCGCGCACACGCGCTGAGCCTCTCTGTCCTCTTGACGCTCACCATGGCGAAACGAAGGAATATCGTCGACAGCGATGACGATGCTCCGCAATTCTCACAGGCGTCCAAGCGTGCCAGAACAGAGGACAGCGACGTCTTTCCAGCCGCGTCCCCGCAAAGTGAAAGGAAGCCGGTCATCAATGGCAAGAGAAAGACCAAAGCCGAAGATCGTGATAGTGACGACGAGGATGAAGAGGAAGACCTTTACCACGATGAGCAGCCAAACGAGGAGGAAGAGAAGAGGTTCGAGGAGGACCACGGTGAGGCTATCCGCCGTAAGCTTGAACAACGTCGTAACACCATTGGTGTACGTAGTTTTACATCTTCTTCGGCACATCTGACGCACCCCATTAAAGAATGTTGCGGAGCATGGTATCATCGAGTCCATCGAGTTGAAGCAGTTCATGTGTCATCCTTACTTGACCTTCTCGTTCGGTCCCCAGGTCAATTTCATTATTGGTAAGCTCTTTCTGAACTAATCAATCGCTCACTGATTACCTATATACGCTACACCTCAAGGGCACAACGGAAGTAGGTCTCATGCCTTGGCTCTCTCCGGCTCATCGCCGACCTTTTACCCCTATTAGGTGGAAAGAGTGCCATTCTGTCTGCCATCACGATCGCTCTCGGTGGTAAATCCATCTCCACTGGTCGTGGTAGTGGACTCAAATCGTTTGTTCGCGAGGGTCAGCAGTAAGTTGTACCCTGGTTTTCTCTCTCCACTGTACGGACACCTTTGAGTAGGAAAGCGGAAGTCACTATTGTACTAAAGAACCAGGGTGAAGAGGCTTATAAGCCCAAAGAGTATGGAAAAAGTATCGTCATCCGACGTTCTTTCACACGGGACGGTGGTACTTCGTGGAGAATCATGAGCAAGGACGGCACCCTCATCTCTAACAAGAGAGATGAACTAGCCGCTATTTGCGACCATATGAACATTCAGGTTGATAATCCTATGAATGTTCTCACCCAAGGCAAGATTTTGGTGATCAGGGGTGCCTCCGGTCATTCATACATATTTCTAGATGCTGCGCGACAATTCTTGAATGCTTCTCATCCCTCTGACAAGTACAAGGTTGGCATTGTTTCGCGATACACCGACAACCTCATTTTGACACCATCCGCTAGTTCTTCCTTCGTGGGACGCAACTGAGTCAACTCAGCGAAGAGTACGATACTTGCCTGGACAACGTCAACCAAACCAAGAAGTTGCTTCATCAGAAGAAGCAGATCCTCCCAGACCTTCGTGCTGCATTCAAGGAAGCCACTGCCCGCTTCGAAGAGGCATCTAAAGCTCGTGAACAGCGGTTTAAAGCTGATGAACTCAAGAAAGAGTTGGCATGGGCACACGTAGCTGCTAAACAAGGGGCAAGTTTTGTTGCTCTTTTCAATTCGTGACGCTCTTGACTTTTTAATCGTACAGGAGATGGAAGCAAAGTTCGAGGAACTGGCCAAGACCGAGCGCCGTCTACCGCGAATTCAGGCTGAACTTGAAACAGCAGAGGTATGTTCACCATTCCCAAATTTACACCCCAAGGCAACTCGGTTCTTCCATTCCAGTCGCAGTTTCGACTTGCTTCTCAAGAAGTCGAGCGTTATGAGAAAGAGCATTCCCAGCTTGGCAACATCGACCATCTCAATGCTCAGCGTAATGAACTTCAGGAGAAAATGCGAGTCAATAAGAATAAGCTCAGCGACTTTAGGGTGGGTGTCATTCAGTAACCTCGAGTACTGTTTCTCAAGGTCACATTTTAGAACGACCAAAATACAATGAACTCTAGCTTGAGGGCTTTGAACAGGTCGATCAGGGATTACGAGGAGAAAATCGCAGAGGAAGCTCGACGCCTAGAAGCTCACACACAGGCGAGGCGTGATGAAATCAATCGTCGTCTCGATGCCGCGAAAGGAGCTGTCGCAGAAGCTGATCGTCGACAGAAGGATGTTATTGACCAGAAACGTAATAAGCTTGTGCAAGGAGATGAGGTCAAGTCGAAGGGACAAGCCGCCGAAAGCAAGAGAAAGCAGCTTCAAGAGCGAATCACTGATTGTCAGACCTTGATTAACAAATGCAGAGAGCAAGAGAAGAACAGTCTAGCTCAGTATGGCCACGATATCAAGGGTGTGTTGCAGAGTATCAACAAGACGCGTTGGCATGGAGACACCCCCGTTGGACCCCTTGGACTGTATGTGAAACTCAAGGATCAGAAGTGGGCATCGTTATTGAGGGCGCAGCTGGGGAGCCTACTGACGTCTTTCGCGTGCACGGATGCGAGGGACCGACCGCAATTGAAGAAAATCCTTGACCAGTCAAAGAAGTACTTTTGTTTGTTTCTTCCTCTCGTGTTTATAGCGCTGATTATCTATTAGCTTCCACGTCAACGTCATCATCTCGCAAAGAGATTTATTCGACTACAGGGCTGGTGAACCACGTGAGGATATCCTCACAGTTTTGCGCGCTCTTGATGTGGGTTGTCTCCTGAAGTAAATCGATGATAGTAGTGACCTCTGACACAGGTTTCCGACCCATATATACTTCGAGTTCTAATCAACTCGGCAAATATTGAAAGGACAGTGCTCGCGGTAGACCGTAAAGTTGGTGATGATATCCTTAAAAGCCTTGGTGGGGGTGGCGTTGCGTGGACCGCCGATCACATGCGGGTGACCAGATACCCGTACGTGCGCTAGCTCTTTGTTCAGTCTATCACTCACAATCGGCGAACTAGAGAGGGAGGTGGCTCTTCCATCAATTTGCCCAGAGTAAAGGCCAATGATTCGCGTAGCATGCTGTTCACGACAAGTAATCTGGCTGCACGTCGGTAAGTGTATTCCTTACAGCTTATCGCGGATATCTCACCCTACCCCGGCAGCGATTTGGAGGCGCAGCTACAGGGTTCCGAATCTGAGTTTAAAGCTATCCAGGCCGAGATTAACCATCTTAGTCAAGTCTACAACGATGTATCCCATGAGATCGAGAGGCTCTCCGTCAGTCTTTATATATATGGCTTTGACAACAACCTCACCAGTGTTGTTTTAGGTGTTGGAGCGAAAAGCCCATGAGAATCTGCGGACGGCAAAGACATCGCATGCTCAGCTCCAAGACGAGGCTAATGAAGAAATGCCAGCCGGAATCTCGGGCTTACAGAATGCGAAAGACGTGTGCATCTATGTCGGTTTGCTTGATGTTTGTTGACTTTCTGCCACTCACAGGAAGCTGAAGCTGATAAAGCTTCTATACTGGAACAATACGCCGACCTTGCAGCGCGGAAAGCTGTTATTGATGAACAGCAGACCTCACTTTTGAAGGAAATGAACGGTATCAAGGAACAGATTCAGAACTTTGAGCAGCACCGCAGTGGAATCACGGTAGGTATACCCCATGGTTTTCGTCATGACTTTGAAACAAGCATCCATACAGGCTAAAATCGAAGAGGCCGTGGCGAATCGACTAGAGGCGCAGAAGAATCAACGATTCTACCAGGAGAAACTCGAGGCCGAGAGGAAAATGGTCACTGATATTGAGGCTATTGCGAAAACTCTTCAAGAAGAGTTTGCCATCTGGTCGGAACACGCAGAGGAGTATTGTAAAAGAGTTGAAAACCCCCGCAAAGTGGCTTGGGTACAGCGTCAACTTGATTCAGTCCAAGCAGCCCTGAAGGAGCGAGAGCGCCGGTATATTATATACATTTACAGTGATAAACTCCCACTAACTTGTTTCTCAAGACAAGGCGCAAGTATTGAGGAGATGACCATCGGAGTAAACAAGGCAAAGGCCGATCTAGACAATGCCGAACGTGATATCCGTAGTCTCTCTGCTCTCAACCACGTAAAATTATTTCCATCTTTTGTGTTCCGGTGACGCATACTCACAGATTGCTCAGGCATTGAGGAACTCTCTCTTGATTCGCCTGGATAGGTGGCATGAATTCCGACGCCATATCGCTCTCCGTTGCAAGCTTGTGTTCCAGTATCATCTCTCCGATCGGGGTTACTATGGCAAAGTCTTATTCGATCACGTTAATCAGACTCTCCAGCTCAAGGTTCAGACGGATGACCAGATATTGACTCAAGGGAGAGATAAAGATCCTCGGTCTCTAAGTGGTGGCGAGAAGTCATTCTCGACTATCTGTTTGCTTCTATCGTTGTGGGACTCGATTGGCTGTCCAATTCGCTGTCTTGGTAAGGCAGTCATGGTTCCCTGTTGCTGTCATCTCACATGGCCTCAGATGAATTTGATGTCTTCATGGATGCTGTCAACCGCCGCATCAGCATGCGTATGATAGTATGTTGAACGTTATTTTGCGCCCTTTCCTTGTCTCACTACGAGGCAGATTGACACCGCAAATGCATCCGACAAGAAACAGTACATCTTGATCACTCCCCAAGATATGGGTAACATTCAACCTGGCCCCACTGTCAAGGTGCAGAGGATGAGAGATCCAGAACGCAATCAAGGTACCCTACCTTTCAGCTAAATAATGGATCGTTTTCTTTCAGCCTATTTTACTACACGAACCGCAGACAGTCCTCTATTCGGTTGGCATTTTTATTCTACTCCTTTGCACATTATTCTATGATTGCCCTGTCATGTCTTTATGCAATCAAGCACAGCAGATGCTTGGCCAGGTAAAACATACATCGTTCATCAATACAATGACATTGCATTGCATGCTTGAAATCCATCCCTAGGGTTTCTCTCGAAACTCTGTCTTGCCTGCAACCCAGCGTTTCTCGCTCGCATCATCGATCCTGCGTGCTCCGTCACCTCTGCCTCTCTCACCCGCCACACCCTCGCCAAATTGCTCTACGCCCCCTCCCCGACGCTTGCGTCCAGGTTGACCATCGTGTCTCACTGGACAATGTCGTCTTGTACCGAGACTTTCGTGCACATCGCTTCGAGAATGGTGCTGATAGTCCGCCTTATTATCTGCAGAGGCATCTTGGTCGACGACCATCATTATCGAGGTGGGACGGGGCTGCCTTGCTTCTGACGGCCTGTGAGCGGAGCAGGTTAGCACTGCGATCCGGACGAGCGCGCCTTTGGGTCTGCCATCGAAAATACAATACCTTGGTTGCCGGGAGAGGAGTGCTCCATGTAGTCAGTACCACGAAGAGGGTTTGTTTCCCTCGAGGGAGTGCGTGCTGTACTACATGACTGGCCGAGAAAACTAGTACTGATATCGAGTTGCAAGACGAGTTTGTCAACGTAAACGGTGAAGTGATTGCACAGCTTTCGACGGACTGGCTAGTGGTGACAGACAGATACCTATATTCAAAGTGTCTATCCCCAAAAGTGCGACGAGCACTCAGTACTCAGTCGACAAGCTTCTTGCCTTGATCCCTAAATCGCTTAAGCTCGTTCCGCCAGGGCTCCCAGACTTGTCCGTACTTCTCGATGAGGCGGGCAAGCTCTTCTCTCTGCTCTCTCTGCGATGCGTACAGATAGAGTAGGCAACTATGGATATGGACCATGGACTCACCAGATTCCATGGCTCCTCACCACCGTAAACGTCTGTGAAGAGATCACGAAGGTCGCTTTGCTTGAGTGCTTCCGCGCGCCTGAGTGTGGTGACGACATCGTTCTTGAGCCTCGCCTTGAGCTCCTCTTCCTCTTTCTCGTTCCACCAACCTTGCGACTCCATGAACAGCCGGAAACGCGTAATCGGGTTGTCGATTTTCTTCCAATTCTCGACCTCTTGTCGACCACGGTAAGCAAACGAATCATCAGACGTCGAGTGGTGGCCAACGCGGTACGTCATTGCTTCGACCAGTACAGCACGGCCACCC
>JBBPOB010001189.1:0-10627 GCA_038091275.1 Tylopilus subfusipes
TTGACCGCACAAGGGCCAACCTCTTAAACATAGTTAAAACCCATTTTTTCCCCTGGTGACGAGTGATATCAGAGTCGCAATAACCTGGATCGACCGCGCAGGCAATGAGAGGTGTGGATGCATGAAGACGTGACGCGAGCTCCCGAACGAACATGACTTCCAGTACTGAGATTTTCCGATACGGTCAGCTTTTCTTCGCAAATCCAGCATGATACGCACGTTTTGAAGCTTGATAACGAGTGAAACTGATTCGTGACGACTACACTTGGTCATCGGTCGGTATGCATTGCGGAAGAGTCACAGACCTTTTGCCAAATTCCGGCTGGCTGATGGTTTCAAGGACACTGTTCCGCTTCTCTGATGCCTTCAACTCGGAAATGAAATGATGAGCAAAACTCGACACCCAGACCAAACGCGATGGGGAATCTTGAGAGGAAGAGTTTATCAAGTATGGCAAGAGCAAAATGCTCAGCAACGCATTGGAAAGATAATTCACTTGCAGCCTGGAGCCATGAAGAACTGGTGAGATTGTTAAAATGGGGGAAGACGAGGGAGTTGCAAGCACGTTATTTCCCATCCGTCCTGCGATTGGCTATATTGTTCTGAAGGGTACACTCCGGCGTTCGCGACGAGCGCATTCAACGCTCCAGTTCCTTCCGCCGCGAACTTGTCAACAAAGGAGCGTACGTTCTGGAAGCTGGCCAACTCGAGTGGCCAAGCATGCACTTCTGCACTCTGTGTGCCGCCGCTTGCAGCGATTCGCTCGAGGATGGCTTGACCACATCGTTTTCGCCATGTCAGTCTTCCGGTGCTCGATATACATAGCTGCATATGCACACCTTTTCGCGACCGTTCGCACTTGGTCAGGTCCCTGCTCGTCGTAAGAAGCAGCTTGGGGCGCATCTTTGCGAGATGGACTGAAGCTTCAAACCCCAGCCCAACGTTTGCCCCAGTCACAAGGAATGTCTTTGAGCTAACATCGTCGACTGCTTTGGGTGGAGGGAGGGTGCGCCGCTGTTCGCGAAAATATCGACGGAGGGTAAACACCGCCATACGTGGACGGGAAAATGAGGATCGGGGAAAGAAGGGAAGACGACGAAACCGTGCAAGGCTGATGGCGTATAGTCACATTAACATTTCTATAGAGCGCTGTTTGAGTGCTCAACGAGCAGGATAAAAAAGGGAAAGTGCCGTGCAACGGTTCCCCGGACCGATCAGAGTCCTCGTTGGGCACTCGAGTAGGCTCACCAAGGCATTCGGAAACAGCAACATGAACACCACTCTCCCAGATCAGTGTCTTGGCGTCGCGCGCAGTCTCGACACCAGACGTTCTAGGAAACTGGGTGAGGTATGGCCCTATTTGTGGGGCGCGCGTGGAACCGAGTCTCGGGGCAGTGGTGTAAACCAAGCTCACAAGTGGGCAAGCGATAATGCTTTGCACCAAGTCTCCACTTAGTAACAGTCGCAAGCCTATCCGATGCAAAACTACATAGAAACCCGTATACCTCGAGTTCTGTTTGCTGAATCCCGGTTCAGAGTCCAGTGACACTGAATAGAGAGTGAGCAAAGAGAAAAGAGGCACGAGGGGAAGATCCCCCGACGACACAAGCCGGTGGTGCAGTGGCGGGGTCATCGCGCCCCCGGAGTTGCAAGCAGAGCTCGCGGGGGACAAGGGCGGCAAAAATTTAATAACCAAAGAATGAGGGCGGTGCCCTCATAATAGTGGTTAAACTATTAAGAACAGATACTACACTTGATCTAAGCCAAAAGGCCAGAGTGGTAAAGATCCAGGGTGTCGCGCCCGGGTTTATATACGTTTCGTGACCCGCGCACGGACCATGTCGCTCGTTTCGGCGTTCAAAGTCCGCGATGACCGCGTTGGGCTAAAGTGACTTGGATGGCAAATAGATATAAGATTAGCTAGTAGTACAGGCACAATAACAATAAGGTAAAACCACAAACAACAAGACCCTTCATACACTCTTCTCGTCTACAAAATCGATAGCGGACTCGAGCCCCCTGACGAGCTTGCCAGCCCGCAGAGACACACCGCGCATAAACGCACTTTGACGCCTCGACGGCGAAGAGGCTCCCAGTTGCCCCGCGGACTCGGCCGCATCGGATCCATATGGCGAGCAAGATACCCTCAGGTTTGAGCTGGAACGGGCGTGCCGCACAAGGGTGCTTGGCGAGCGTTGCACGCCCGCGGACACGCTTATCGTTCGCGCGTTCACGGGGCTTTTTGGGAATAGCTCGCCGTCTATTTTCTCCTCGTCGTCGCGCTTGGTCGTCGTGCCGAGCTCCGCCAACAGCGTGGAGGAGCGTCGCCGAGCTACGGGTGCCGTGCCAACGCTCACAGTGCTGACGGTCGTGCTTTTGATTTGTTCTGGAGAAGAGGGATACTCTGTAGAGCGGTAGCCGCGGACTCCGCTTGCTTGAATAACATTACCGATGTTGGGGTACTGTGCATGCGGACCAAACGAACCCGATAAGGAGGGTGATCTGACTCTCGGCGAGCCAGACGGCGATGCTTCCGAAAGGGGTGGAGAGGGTAGTGACGAACCGAGTGGCATGTGCGCCTGTCTAGAAGACGCAGGAGACCTGCTGGCCTTTTCTGACTGCTGCTTAACCCGACTTTGCCGGTCCAAGTCCCTCATCCATCCTTCCCACTCAAGCTCACTCTCGTCATCGCTTTCATCCTCAAACCCAGAGTAAATGCTTGGCGGAATGGTGGTCTTGTACTGCATTTCCTGCGAAAAGACTTGACGATGGTGGCGTATGTTGCCCAACAGGGACTCCCCAAGTCCCTTTTCGCTCCAGAGCACCCATGCCATGGCTTTACCCACATCTCCCATGCCAGCTTTACGCGCGTTTTCAACAGTATTGATGCGCCATTCAGGATAAGGAATGGTTTCGTACGAAGCAAAAGATGACGAGGCGGGCGACGCAATGGAGTTGTTGGAGACGGTGATGATGGATGCTGAGGGGACGAAGGACGACGATATCGGGCGCGAAGCTTGACGGTGAAGGATGCGGAGAATACTCGAAAATGCTGGCAGTACTTAGTTGCATACCGACGCTAGAGGATGGGAGAACTCACCATGATCATCGAGCATGTCGAGGACAACCCACTCGCCTTCCCCCTTGTAGGCGTCATCTGGGTCATGAGCATATTCGCTCGGGTCTTCCGATTCTGTTGTCTGTTTCACGTCGGACGCAGAGTCCAGATGTAGAAGGGGCTCACGGACGTTGATTTTCAGCTCGTCCGTTATCGGAGAGGATGGGGAGGATGGTGGCGGGGAAACGACGCCGGTCAGCGAGGCTGAGCGAGTTCGAAACTTGATGCAGACGACGCGAGGCTGGGTGACGATAGAAAATGTGCGCTCGAGTGTGTCGGCACCGCGCAGAGCCGTCATGGTGCTCAATGCAAATTGCTGACAGGGAGCGTTTGTCTGAAATGGAGCGCTCAGCGTACGGTGTACGGCACCGAGGGGGGACGATGTACCACGTGTTCCTTGCAGAGAAAGAGTGTTCCTTGGTGAATGACGACCCAGCGTGCTTTCCAGTCGACTTTTGCCTTGCGTTTCTTTTCTGATTGAGATGTGGTCGACTTTGCGGAGAGGGTGTCCAACTTGTGGGCGAATTTGTCCTTGGATTTGCGGTCGCGTTGTGCGTCGATGCCAGGTGCCTCGAAACGGCCGGACTTGTTGTTCCACACGGCACGAAGAACCTTGACCCTTGCTTGAAAGTATGGCTGTATGTACTCTGCAAGGACGTCGCGCTGTAGTGGAGCGAGGGTGCCGACGGGGTGCATCTCGAGGAGCTCATAAGGACGGAGGTTGTACCAGGAGAGGGCGAACTCGTCCTGGAGGATGGCGCCGGTGGAGAAGGAAACAAGGGTGCACTGGTCGACGAGCGGGCTGCTGGCTGGCTGTGAGGACGGGTCTGGTTTCGTGTCGCGACGGGGGTAGATGGCATGTTTCGACGAGGCGAGTGGCACGTCCTGGTCGGAAAACTCGTCGTCCTCGTTGTAGCCGTCGTCGAGGCTGTCGATGGACGATCTACAGCGGACGGAGGGTGCGAAGACGATGGGCGAGACCGAGCGCTGCGAGTGTGGGCCGGGTGACTGTACGAGGTTGCATTTTGAGAGGAACCAGAGTTTTATCTGTTTGATCTTTGACTTGTCGTCGAGGTGGGTGACGAACCACTGGTCGTGCGGGACTGATGATCTGGGTTCAGCTGGGACGCCGATGTAGAGACGGAAGCGAGTACGTACCGAATCTGCACGCAATCGGGACCAACATCGCGGTCGGGTGTGAACCGCGTACTTATTGCATCTTGGACATGTCCCTCGTCAGCGATCCAGGGTGGGTCTCTTCTCTCTCTCTGTTCTCTCTCGCGCTCACTTCTCCACAGCTATCTCGTGCACAGTCTCCGTCTCTCCTACCTCCGCAACGTCGACGACCCGTACGGCGGTCGCATCATATCCCTCAGCCCGTCCTACCCATCGAACCCGTACATCCTCGCCGCATCACTTGCAGACACCGCACGCTGGCCAGAGCTCGAGCACACTTCGAGCCCACCCATATCCGATGACGACGAACACCAGGACGAGCTACAACACCCCTCACAGCCCGCACCACCCATCAGACACCACAAGACAATCATGGGCAACCGTTCCGGCGCACTAGGCATGCGCGTCTCTGGTCGTCGTGCCTCCGCTTCCAGGCGCGCTTCCCAGATCGCCAACAGGCTCAGTCAACCCCTGCCAGACACCGATGCAACTCATCAGCCAGCCCCACCCCGCCCCGTCCCGATCGTCACTACCGGCACCGACGCCAACCGCCTACAAGACCTCTCGTCGCACAAGGACGACCGTCACCCTCCAGAACCACACGAAAAGGACGTCCAGTTCACTCCCAAATTCAAGGGCGCCGCCGAAATGGAAGCCCGAAGAAAACTGCGCATGCTTGCTCGCCATGGTAACGCGTCCATGAATCCGAAGCAGGCTTCTGACGCGAACAAGTATCTCAATCCCGAAATATCCTCCTCAGAGGACGACGACGCCTTCCCGGAAGACGACGACAACGACGACGATTTCGATCCCGTTGACCGCGCCGACGACATGGACGAGGGTGATGAATTCGATCCGTATGCCCCGCTTCATCCCCCATGCCTTCAGATATCTGACAATATAACAGTGACTTTGCTGCTACACGCACACCCGGTGCCGGCTTTGACAGTGCCTCCGACGTAGCCTCCGTCTTGTCAGGACCAGCATCCGCCGTCTCTGCGTCACACGCACCTGCACGACCTCGTCTTAGCCCCGTCAGAGAGGTTCGTTGCACCGACGAGTCCCACGATGCTCAGTCCGCACCCGAGAATGACGAAGGCATAGATGCCCACTTTGAGATCGTAAACCCTCCCCCGCCGCCCGATCATCGCACTGTTCCTTTTATTGTCCGACCAGAGGGTCGCAAAAGGGGCCTCTCCGTATCACAACCCATTCTCGACGTACCTGCGTCAGACATCGACTTTTCGCGGAGCGCGGTCCCCCTACTACTATCAAAGGTCTCTGCCTTGTCCACGATGCTCGCCTCCATCGGTGGTTCTGCTAACCCCTTTAACGAACTATATGGCGCTATTTCAGGGCGCGGAGAGTCCGCGTCAATGGACGTCGTCGTCTTTTTCCCGCATGCACAAGAACCAAAGGGAAAGGCCATGACCCTCAATGTGCGACGAGACGCGACTGTCGAAGAGGTTATCGGGTTTTCATTGTGGAATTTTTGGGAAAAGGGTTGGCTTCCAAAGCTCAACGAAGGTGTGAGTGTGAATGATCCAAAACTGTCTGGAATAGGGTGGATCATGCGAATTGCTGAGGACGACGGAGAAGTCGATGAAGATTTCCCCCGTGAGTAAAGCATGTCTGGCCTGATCAAGTTGACCAAGGACCTTTCAGCTCCTGATCGAACTGGGAAAATCACAAAGTTCAATTTTGACGCATTCGCGATCCTGGTGGCGACTCCACTTCAAAGTTCGTCTCTCATTCCACCCTGGGAATAAGTGTTAAACATGCTTTCTAGTTCAACAGAACGAGCAGTTGGAAAGCAAAATCCAGCGCAGACCTTCAAGGATTATGGCTGCACCAAAGAAGGCCGACGCACTTCCCGCACCCAGTCTCGCTCCACCCTCTGTTCCTGTCGCTGTAACAACCTCCCTCTTTGGCACAACTCCTATTCTGTCTTCATCCCTTGGACCGTCGTCGAGTCACGGTCCTCCCATTTTCCTCCGGATCCGTGTCGCGGACACCGCTGACGCAGTCCACATTTCTACGACGATACCTGTGTATGCGTCTCATATGCCAGTTTTGCCCATAATCTCATGTGCTATTCAGGTCGGCGGGCATGTACATGCAAGAAGCGTTGGAACTCGTGTGCCGGAAGCGCAAACTCGCGAATTCGAAAGACTATGCTCTTATCCTGAACGACCTAAACATATTGATTTATCTGGATCGCACCGTAGCCTCCCTCGAAGGTAAACGCGAACTCACATTGGTCAAGAGGTCCATGTTACCTCAAATGGGTATTGAACCTGAAACTCGTGCTATGCGAACCACGGACCCAAACGGTTTGTAAAACTCGTAACCCGTTTTCAGCACCGCTGAATGTGTATGCACACTAGCTTCTATATTCAAGAGGATTTCAGACGTGCCCGAGATGCCCCACGGCGGTGGAACGGACTATACCACCGCATACAAGGTTGGCACTCTCGTTTCTTTCTTTATGCCTATTTCACGGACAACCACAGCGGTACACAATATACCGCAAAATGCCTATGCTTGCCCGCCAAGAACGCACACTAGCTATCGACGGTGTCTACGTTCATGTGAGTCTAGCTAGTCGAGAACGGACTGATCTCATCTTGCGTCATAACAAAGATCATGCCCTCTGCAAATAAAGCCAAGGCGGTCTTTGACAGCGGCAAGACCCTGTCATTTCACGTCAAGAGTGTCTTGGTCTGCCAACAGTCCCAAAAGACGTCGACGCTCTTCAAGGTCGTCGTCCAGCGGGACAGCAGAAATAAGCGGTACGATTTCGAGGCAGATACTGCCAAGTTGGCAGGTAAGGCGACGACCCGTAGAATCACTTCGCTGCTCTGAACCCTCTGGTTATAGCTGAAATCGTCCAAGCGATCAAATCGCTTAAATCCAGTTTGGACCGCTCTTCCACGGTCCATCGTTCGAGACGGAGCAGGCATGTCGGATGAGGTCAAGTGTTATGTAATCGACTTCGTGTAAGTAGTACCGTGTGTAGTTTTTTCAGAGCATCGTCCGAATGCCTCTCCCCTACGACCTCTGCGCGCGCGTCCAAAACGCATTTCGCGCTCGTCACCGGTACTTGGCCGTCGAGCACTCCAAACAAAACCTAGCCATTCTCTCCATCCTTCTCCGCGCCGGATTCCTCAGCAACATCACCCGAGGTACCATCGCCTCGCCCTCCCCTTCCGACTTTCAGCACGTCAGCGAACCACAGCGCCGCATCTGGGCAGAACTCAAATACCGCGACGACCGGCCCGTGCTCTCGCACATGCACCTCATCAGCATGCCGAGTCGGCGCGTGTTCATGGACCTGGGTGAGATCCGGCGCATATGCAGTGGGCGGCGGGCACAAACGGTCAAGCCACTCGGTCTCGGGGAGATTGCGGTCGTGAGGACGAAGAGCAAGGAGCACGAGTGGTTGGAGGCGCGCGAGGCGCTAACGCTGGAGCTCAACGGGGAGGTCGTCTGCAGAGCGCGATGATGCCACCACACAACCCTGTGCCTGGTTATTTTCGCTTCTCGTATTGGTGCGCCTTCTTTCTGGGGTTGCTATTGTTCTGGACTGACGACGGCGTTGGATCACAGGGCGTTTGTTATTATCCTTCAATGCTAGTAATACGATGCATAATGGCGTTCCCCGCGCGATCAGCCTCTCGGCCTAAAGTATCTGGATGAGATGTGGATGAAACCTGCGGTCCATGCTCTGTCGACAATGCACGTCTCATTCTTCGATGCCACGACCGCCTCTGCAGTATCGACTCGGGGTTGGGACTTGATGCTGATGAATCAAAACAGTCCCGACATACTCTCTACTTGATTACGCCGAGACTGTTCATGCTCTCGGTATTTTGCCGGCCAGCGATTTGAGCAAGTGCACATGACCTCGTCGCCTGGGCAAAGTCCTTCACGGCTCGTACTCGTACCCGTGCGCGAAAAGAATCTCATTCTGATCATTCTAAGGCGGCGGACGCGTCGGGATATGGGTCATGTTTAGAACTGGATGTAGGGACATGGCCATGACGCTCGACGCGTTCTACTACCTTTCCCTCTCTCAACCCCGGTCTAGGATCGTCTACTTTGAGAAAACTTGGCTATCGTGTGCTTTCGAGATAGGTCATCTGTCTCCGTCAGACTCTAGCGCATATGAATCCGACATTTTCCGTACCTCGTAGTCATGATGGGTCGTGGCGTTTCTTCAATGGACGTATATAGAGGGTTCAATCTCACCGTAGATCGTGTTCATTCACAATATCAGTACTTGGTCAAAACAAGATCAGCATATGGGCTCCAACTATTAACTGCTAGGCAGGATCAATCTAACATCATCAGCGTAAATGGGTTATCATCATCACCTATGTCGATCGTTAGATCGTTATCATATCGATCGAACCCAAAGGTGCTTTGTTTTTCTTTTTCGCCAATCCACACCTAGTCCAACCTCTTCTCTCCAGGAATGCTGACAGGATCTCACGCATCTACCGCTGCATGTGTATCCCCTTCTTTACCTCCCACTCTTCCCTTGGCTTTCGCAATCTCAGCTTCCCAATCGATACCACGGACACCAGTCAAAATTCCTACGACGGAGCAGTACGCCAGCGCAACTGTCAACCCTTCCCAAAGGCCAACTAGTTCACGCTTAAGCACGAACGCAAGATATAATCCCAGTGGGATACCAAGGGCATAGTAAGCAGTGAGGTTGAGGATGGCGCCTACAAACTAAGGAGAACGTGGTGGGTAGGTACTCGGTGAGAGATGCAACTGCTTACCTGCTTTCCACGTGCGCGGAATATTCCAGAAACGACGCCTGATGTCGCGTCAAAAACTTGGAACAGTGCGACGAGGGGCAGAATGGACGCGACGAGCGAGACGACCTCTGTCGAACAGTCAACATGCGTGCATCATGCAAGGTGATGGGACATACGTGGGTCATTGTTGAAAATGTAACCCCACTTGTGGCGGAAGATAAGGAAGATGGCACTGAAAACAACAAATTAGGACGGGAATCGACTTGGAATCGTACCAGTGTAGTTGACGAATAATGGTGGTGTCCTTTACGCACCTGAAAATACATCCGAGCAGGCCGGCGACCACAATTGACGTTGTTGCAGCCACCCCGGCCCTTCTTCCTTTTCCTTCACCGAGGAGGTTTCCAATTCTAACGCACCACCACAAGTATATGTGGTACAAAGAGGTGGAAGGCGGGAGGACAGCGCAGAGCAGAAGAATGATTTGACAACCTCCGTTGAAGGAAAGCACGACACAATGCTTACCGTACAGAAGCAGCGACACTTAACGCAAATGACCCCTGGTACGTGGACGCAGCAGACATTAACAACACGGACTGCGCCGCAAGCGTAACAGGGCCAAGCCTAGCAGAAAGGCAAACATATCAGCATGTGTCGATGGAGACAGAATAAACAGTCATTTACTGGCTGGCGGCAACTAGCAGCACGTATCCTGTCAGTAAGCATTCGGGAAGAAACGCTACAGAAGCGCTCACGCCCAACCAATTCCCAACTCCACAATTCGCTAGCAGTCTGACACACGCCAGAGATGCCGAGCTTTGCTAACATACCCCAACCCTTCCAAAGTTCACCCGTGATCGGATTGAAAGATTCACGTGTGATGGGTAGCCACGCTGTAGGAGAGGTGAAATAATATCCGTAGAAGATAAAAGCCAGTGAAACAAGATTGAAGGAAAGCGCTGTGGCAAGGGGAGCACCCGGGAACGAGAACCCGAGAGGATAGACTATGGAGGGTGAATGGAGGAAAACAATCAGTGATGTGATCACATACCAAAGAACCAGTTTAGGAAGGCGTTGATCGGCGCGATCACCATCGTGATTCTCATCGGAACGTGAAACAGGCCTTGGGACTGAAAGTATCGTCTACGCAGATGAGTGAGCCTTTAGCGCCCATGTGGTAGAGATTTGACGACGTACCTAGAGACCAAGTTGAAACTGAATGCTGGAAGGCCCAGGGATGCACACCGAAGGTATAAGGAGGCAAGTCGTGCCACCTCAGGTGTCTGGTTGAGAGCGAGGAGGATTGGTTCAGCGTTAAACCATATAGCTAGGATCGGCTGTGGGCACTTAGATTAAAGAGAGTGAGAAATGAGAAATGAACATACGATGAGAAGCATTGTTATGAAGAGCACTATGCCAAACGTTTGATTAGCATTGCAGGACATGGACCGTGTAGTAGGAAAACCAACCCATCCTTTGACTCCATAGACCAACCATGTGAGGGGTATCAGACGTCCAGGCCGGGGGAAGGAGGGTGTCGAGTGTTGATGCGAAACCCTGAAGG
>JBBPOB010001190.1:0-10623 GCA_038091275.1 Tylopilus subfusipes
CCATCGGTCAACCACCAAGTTGCATTCCTTCCGTTACACACAAGAAGTTGAAAGAAACCACATCAGCTGGATGTAAAGGTCAGTCGAGGGGGAGATGCGTTACTGCTAGTTGAAGGAACTTACGCAGTGTTCCTGACTACTCCACCAACTATGTTACCAACTGCGCCAAGTAGGCCGCCAACTACCCCTTGTATGCCGTTAGTTGCACTTCCCGCGACATCCCCGACGGTTTTCACGACGTACCTGAATCATAATGAGGAGAGATGTCATCGACGTTCGGGATGGCGGCAGCGCCAGCCCAGCCGAGGTATAACGCAAGAGAAACAAGCGAGATCGGGATACGCATGATGATCAGGTAGGAGAAAGATTGAATGCGTGTAAAGCAGGGATTTCACTGAGAGGCTCAGAATGCCCCGCTCAAGAACTTCGACCCTTTTTATGCGCGCACCGTTCGGAACCGAGCAAGGTCCAAGCGGATAACGAGATACGATTTTGAAGACGAACGTACATTCTCGGGGTCAATGTTGGTCCGTCTTTGAAGTGCACTAAGTCATATCGGTAAGTATGCAGACGATCGTCTCTGAGTCGCTTCTCGTTCCACTCAGGCTCTTACATACGCCGTTAATTTTTCCTTTGAGGGTTAATTTGGCAAGTCCCACCTATGCCGATCTTGTATCTTACGAAACGCATGACGTCGTACCTTGGTACAAGGTACGCTATGAAAGGTTAGTCAGAGAAGAACTACATTGATTCGTACCCGGGACGTGGCTGATGGAAGATGCTAGCTGAAATGTAGACACCCAAATCGCCGACACCCTGACCCTATCTTTTTCCCTCGACTCTTCGCGGCGGTGTCTGCATCTTCCTACAACTCTGGTCTTTTCCAAACCAGATCCTCCGAGGAAATCTACCCCAAAGTCATCGTCATCCATTGACATCTTACACCCACGGTCTGCCGGGCGATTTGAACATTGTCAATAAGAGTGCTAGTATGACCCTTCGGCTTGAACCGAGGATGACAACAGCTGGTTATTGTCTGGCCATGAATGGTCATGCTACTGTAATATCACAAGAACCGAAAAAGATCGAAAGGTTGCGAGCAACCTATAGCGAGGAGAAGTGGGGCAAAACGCGCAGTTCAAGCCACAGGGTCCAATTGAACATGAGCTATCGAGTCCGCAGAGATGACTCACTTGTATTGGGTTTAGAAGAATGGAAGGGACGCGAGGATGGTTTGAGTACTGATATTGCCTCCATCCGAAGATATCCTGAGCGATGCATGATCGTGAGGAGGCACGATGGAACAGTCGTTCTTTGAGGGTCAAGTCACATTACGACCTGTGGCCGACGTGCAGCTCAAGCAGAGGTCCGGGGCTGGTTATCCGAGTCCGGGGAAGAATGAACCATTTCATACGTCATAAAAGCGCTGATCAGCACGCCAGCACCGTGCTGAGGACAACCGTGGTTTGGTCGTTCCAGGCTCTAGAGGTCGAGTTGGTCACGGTATTGAACCTCTCGAAGACGGTGACGGCCTGTACATACTAGGTTGACGACTCGGATCTGTAAGGTTTGCGTTTCTTGTACTGCCTCGATGATCCTGGCACCAGTGTAGGCTGTACTAGTATCAAGTTGCTTCAACTTCAACCTACTAGTATGACGCGCTCAAGGCAGATGATCCTTGCACAGTCCCATGGATTCTGCCAAAGATGTCCTTCGCTCAATCGTACTCACCACCCAGCAAGTTCAAAATGCTATATCTCGGTATTCCAGTACCAGATGCGTCAGACAGGTTCGGCAGCGCTCTCTCCTTCGGCTTGAATCCGACTTTCAAACGATTGTTGACGTCTGTCGAGCCATCCTCGAAATCCTCAGTAATCCGTCATGTCGTCGCCACTTTATGCTGGATGATCGCTGTGTGGACTGCTTGTCTAGCGACGAACCCGAAACCTATTTGCATGTTTTGACGGACTCGGAGGTGGGAAAGCTGCTTAGCATCGAGTGTGCATACATTGAACTTGATACAAGTGTTTTCTGGAATTGCCTCAACGAAATCTGCATGCAAAGATGACATCCATGCAGCCATTGTGCTCTTCAACGCTCAGTAGGGCACATTTTTACTTCTTACTCACGACGGACATCTGGTCGGTACCAGAATATCAGGATGAGTTTCGTGAACAACAACCTTCACAGGAACCTCGAATCTGAGTGTATCATATTCATTGCCCGACCGAGATTCAGATGCACTCGACTGCGAGAAAACGCGTATCCACTAAGTTCGCCTCGGGCGGCGACACACTGGGTCCAGGTCGAGGAAGATGTGCGAGGAGACGCTCGGCGGGACCGGTCGAATTCGAGCCGAGCACCCGCCAGTGTCGTCATGAAGCTGTGTCTACAACTTCCGTATCGCACAGCCATCAGACCAAAACCACATAGCCATACTGGTAAATGTGATTGTTATTACCATAAATTGTCCGGCAGTTCCAGTTGGGGCCGACATAGATAAGCGATGTTGAGACATAATCTTGACCTCCACCATCGCCATCATGCACCTGCGTCTCCACGAGCTCACTAAACCCATTGAGCATATCACCGAACACTCTGGCCTGTCCGGCGCCGACGATGACGACGTCGCTCTAGGCTTCACGCGCCTCGTTGAGAACACTCAAGCATCTGAAAGCGATGGTGATGTCATGCAAGGAATCCATGCCCCAGCCCACAGCCATCACTCCTTCCTCCACAAATTCGTCCCTCAGCTCCAGAACCTCGCCAACAAATACCATGTAGGAAACTACGTCATCGACAGAAAGACAGGAGAAAAGTTCTTCGAGAGTATGCCCATCTACGCTCGGCTCGGCATGCACCTTCTCTTTTGCGGCAAGGAACAGGTTACCTTGCTGGAGAATAACAAACACGTAGAGGACCTCCTCCGTGAGCAGAGCGTCCGTGAGGGGCGGATCTATGATTCCCCGGACAGTGTCAAGAACATCCCGTCCTTTATCCGTACCTACAAGATCTCGCTAGGCGAGCTCCTCAATCCAGACATCAACAGTTATGCCACCTTCAACGAGTTCTTCCACCGCAAGCTCAAACCGGATGCACGGCCAGTCGATAACGCAGACGACCCTGTTGGTATCTGCTCTGTGGCAGATTGTCGACTCGTCGTCTATCCAACCATCGACCTCGCATGCAAGTTTTGGGTCAAGGGTGACGAGTTCTCGATCCCTACGCTGTTAAACCTCAATCCTTCCCACCCATCGTGCAGCCAGTTTGACGGTGGCTCCCTTGCCATCTTCCGCCTGGCGCCTTCAGACTATCATCGCTTCCATTCCCCCGTCGATGCGACCCTCTCGGGAAAGGCGACGGACGTCCCGGGGCAGTATTACACCGGTCAGCTAATTTCTTATTTGCATGCATGAACGACGGTCTGATTGAAAACGCGTATAGTGAACCCGCAAGCGGTCAACCAAGCTAACCTTGACGTCTTCTCCCGCAACAAACGTTCCGTCCTCTTTATGCAACACACTCCCTCAGGCAAGCCGATTGCCTTTGTCGCCATCGGCGCCTTGCTCGTCGGAAGCATCGTCTGGACGGCTGAGGTAAGTCGTCCCATCTACTTAGATCTGATTGTACCGTTGCTCATGACTCGGGCCCGTGCGCCCGGACACGGATTTAGGAGAACGCGACCGTGCGTCGCGGAGACGAACTCGGCTATTTCGCATACGGTGGAAGCACCATTATCGCCATTTTCCCACCGGGCTTCGTCACCTTTGATGAGGATTTGGTGAAACACTCTGTACCGTCCGGTATCGCGGGCGATAACCGTGCTATTGAGACCCTCATGAAGGTCGGATACTCGCTTGGACGTTGGAATGGCGCGTAAGTAGGGTGGCATGGGATGAAATGAAGGGTAACTATGCATCTCCAAGTCGTTCATTGTAATGTGCGTTGTTTGAAGTCAGGTACCGTCGAGGCCCCTAGGTTTCTCTGTGTGCTGTGTATGTGTCACTTATTTGCTTAATCTGTTTGCTTTGAGCTGCCGGGCTTACTGCACAGTGGTTGGAATCCAATATGATGTATTTTACAAACGTCGCCTTGTTTCGATTCGACATTGCCCAAAGACGTGACAAGACCTACGAAAGAACTATACCAAGAAAAATATACACCCTCCATGGACAGGGAAAACCACAACAGAAAACAGATTCAAAACTTGAAAGGGAAAAAACTGACCTTATATTTGCCCAGAAATCACCCCGCGTGGGGTAGATACGTAGAGGCACCAGCGCAACTCCGTCGAGACACCACCGCACTGCGCCCCTCGTTCCCCGCCTCCCACCGTGCACGCAGCCTGGCCACCACGCCAACGCTCACGAGCGACATGCGCTCGATCGCTCCCTTCGCAGCACCCCCATCGCCGCCACCCTCGCCACCGCTGCCACCGCCACCGCCACCGCCACGACCGAGCCTGACGACTCTGCGCGCCCTCAGCTGCTCGATCTCGCACTGCGTCCGTGGATCGTTGGACGCCAGGACGCCCCTGACGAGTGGCGGCACGGCGGTGCGCGCCCCACTGGCAGCCACGAGCGTCTGCGGCTGCGCCACTGCGTGGGCGGTGAGCACGTGTGCAAGCTTGGACCGAGGCGAAGACTCAGCGAGCCCGGTGCCAGATCCTCCGCGGGGTAGTTCGGACGACTGGGATGGCCCTGGGGAAACACCCGCGGGCACGTTGGACCTGTCGGACAGCGGTCGCCGACGCGACGTCAGTTTCCGGGGGCGGGCGAACGAGGAGGAGGTGGAGGAGGAGGGTGGTCGTGGTGGCTGTGGGAGGGCAAAGACGCCGTCGAGCACCAGTTTCGGGGGTGGGGACGCCCCACGGCCCGATGAGCGCTTCGAGTGGAGATCTGGCTTGGCCGCGTTTGCGAGCGGCGCGTGAGGGGGACAAGACTTGGGAAGCCTCGCGTCCCGTATGACGGTACCTAAGGAGGACGCGAGGCGCGTTCCGCTCGAGAGCGAAACGGCGGAGCCGAAGTCGGGAAGCTTGACGACATAAGCGTCCGTAGGAGAGTTGAGATGGTACACGGGACAAGAAGTGGGAGACGCGATCTCGAAACTACCAGAGGCCCCATTGGCGGGCGTCGGTTCTGGTATGCGGGTCGGGCATACAGCGGATGTGATAGATCCAATTGGCGATGGGCCGTGATGGGTAGCTGGTTGACTTGATGCGAACGGCGTGCTCGTCTTGGGAGGTTCAAAAGTGTCGCTCAACTGACAAGTCGGTTGCACGAAGTCCGCAGCCACTGAATCGAGAAGCACTGGGAAGCTGGCGTGGGATAAATCTTGCTCTCCCGGATCAGATTCGACGTCCAGATGCACTTGGGCAGTGTCAGTTGTAGTGGCCAGAAGCGGAAGCTTGGAGGAGGCTCGTTTGACAAAACATGGAGAATCTGCCACAAACGTGTCCGTGCTAGTGGAGCAGTCGCCCAGAGTGACGCCTGACAGGGGTCTCACCCGGACTCGAGGCATCATCCCAAAGCCACTCCCAAACACACCATCGTTCCGCAAAGACAATAGAAACGAGACAGTGCTAGAGGAATGCGAGTCGGACGAAAGAGTACTGCACGTTGGCTGCCGACGGTGCGGTGGTGTCACATGCGTAGAAAGAGGAGTGGTCATCGCAGTCTTTGAGCGGGTCAACGACCCGGGCACAACGCGGGAGTCTGAAGCGTCGGGTAGTGACCAGTCGAGCAGGAGTTGGCGCGCTTTCACCCTCTCGACCAGAATCAACGGTTTCGGTATAAACCTGCGCACCCGAGGTGGGGCAACGCGCCCAAGGGAGAGTTTGACCGTTTGTCCACTCTCGTAGTTTCGGTTGCAAGCGTCCTTATCGATGTCGTTGCGAGTCATCCTTGGTTCTGAGACGCGGGGTGCGGTCCAGGCTAAGGATGAAGCCGAGACCGTCACGCGTCGAGGGTGTCTATTTGAATTCGATACGGCGAGGCTGGGCTTCTCGATACCTTGTTTCCTGATCGTCGCACTGAACTTGACAGTACCAGTGTATGGACGTCGCTTGCTGTGGAGGCCGGTTACAACAAACATCAGAGGCGGGGATATGCCAGTGGTAGCGCTGCTTGTCACATGGGTGGTAAGAGGTGCGACCCAAGGAAGGGCTTACCAGACACAGAGTCTTCTTGAGATAGCTACACCTTGACTGTTAGGGAACAAAAAAAGAGACGGCAGACCAAGTGGTACAGTTGGAACGGTGGCTGACACTTTGTGAAGCTGACCTGACGGCGGCATGCTGACATCGATATCGAACGCAGACGTGTGCGCTGCTGCCACAAAGGGAGGCTGACCGGACTGTCGCACGAGGCAAGCCGTCGAGAATCCCTACCTGTCCTTCCACCTACCTGATAAGCTGGAACGCTGGGCTGTTTCGAACGCCACTTCGTGATGGCATAGTTTAACGGGGACACGAACTGTTTCTTGTTCAAGTTCCAAGTTCTGGGCAATGAGTCACGGTACCAGCCTGATTCAGATGTTTCACAAGTGGATTAGAATCCTGAAGAAGTTGGGTTCACATACTAGGATCGCAACCAGGGCCACTTGCGGTGATCGGGAGATATAGCAACTCAATGAAGAACAAAGGAAGAACCACACCTTCATATTAGTTTGATCACCGGACTACCTGTTGGAAAACAGCCCGTCTATTAGGACTCATTAGTAAATACTACGTAGCTTTAGCTACATTTCCTTTTTTGGTACCGCGGCGACTGGTGTGCCTCACTCCGCTCGTTTCAGTCTTTCTCTCCCCGGTCTCGTACACACTCGACTGGAGTTCATTCCTTCTCTCTGGCGCGTGTCCTTTCACTACCCTCATATAAGCTTGTACCTCCAAGCTCCAAGTCGTCATGATCAATGGCTGGACACTCTAAATTGACCAAGAAAGAAAAAGTCTTCCATCCAGACTCCCGAAAAGCCGCCCAACTCTCTCGCACCCACATCCGAAAAACAAAACTCTTGGAAGCGACCGTCAAGCGGTCCAAAAAGCATGCGCAGCAAGGTAAGTCGTCGGCCCCGTCGTGATCGAACGACTTGGACTCAGGATGGTTTGGACTAGCGGACGTATATGGCTTCTTTTACCATGCACTACCCCCCGTGGGTGTGCTCACTCTCGAAGAACTGCATTCCGTCGTCCGGGACGTGTGGCTTACCCGGTACGACGACGAGCTTGAGCAGGAGCGCGCGGCTCGGCGTAAGGGCAGGCCAAAGAGTATGAAGGAGCTGAAGCTAGAGGAGATCAAACTGAGGGAGACGGAGGAGTACAGGACTGGGATCGGTGAGTCGAGATTATCTCTGATCCAGACAGCTCAACCTGAACAGGTTTCCCAAAGAGGTCCCGGACCTCACACACGACCCTACAGTCGAGCTCTTCCGCAAGTGGGACCAGAAGGAAATCACCTACGTTCAGCAGCTTCGATTCATCCGCATATCGAGCCCTAATCCCGGAGTGGCCGTCGTGTCTAAACCGGGGAAACACCAATCGCTGCACGTCGATCACGTACTATCGCAACGCCAGGATGAGGACCTGTCGATGAGCGTCGATGAAAACGATAACATCATACTATCTGAGCCAGCATCGCGGTTTGCGAGCACGATTACCACCATGGACGGACCACTGTAATACCACTTTGTATCACTCAACACTAGCCACCCCAAAGCGACACGCTTTGACAAAAATTTTCAATCGAGGTACACCATCATCTCTGTAAACCTCCGACCCCGTCTGACATCCCCGGACTGAACATTGCACTATAAGTCCAACTCCAAAACGGTCGTCCACCGTAATTGAAAGCTCGAGGATGCCCGTCTTCCTTGGATCAGCTGCAACGCGATCTGGAAGCTCGCGCTCGCTTGCTGCATCGTCGCTTCGTGTGCATCGTGCCGGTTTGTTCACGGATCTTTAAATGGATTGTCGAACGCTTCCTGCAGACCATACTTAAAAGCTTAATTGATCGCTTGTGGGGGTAAAGATTTTATTGACCCCCATATCGATACCATCTCTGTCTAGCCAACCCCACTAGATATGATTAGTCATTATTATACCACCAGTCACGTTATCCAAATGATAACCCGGAATTTTCCGGATGAACTTGAAGTTCGACTTGCATCTTATCGTCCTTGACCGCGGGGGAGAGGTTTGGCGGGGTCGATGACAGACACTCAACTCGTGCCATTCGATGCGCTGTATCTGCCTGTCCAGCTGTAACTTGACACGCATACTTCTCTTGCAGTTCGCTGTTGCCACATCACCAATTGGTTTCATTGGCAAACGAGGTCAGCGCGGCAACTCAAACCTCGGCGTTACATCGCTACTCTCTGCAATTCCTCCTTCGACCTTATCTTGGGTACATAGTATCTGGATTCAGCTGTAGGCCTACTCGATAATGCCAGCGATCGAACCACCTCCACAAAACGTTTCATCCAACAAGTCATATCAAGACTTTGCATCCATCTTCGATGCCCACTGCGTTCGATACATTCGAATTCAATGGGTAGACTTCAACAATCAGGTTCGCTGTCGAATCTTGCCAGTGACCCACTTCCGCAAACTTCTCGAATCGGACCGACCCGGCATCACGATGATCAGCGGAGCCCTAGGACTAGTAGTTCTCCAACTTGCATCCGGGTTTAGCGCCGTCGGAGAACACATCTATGTCATCGATTTCTCTTCGCTTCGCATCTGCAACTATGCACCTGGGCATGCCGTCTTTTTTGGGTTCTTCCAAGAACAGGTGGCCATTCCGCGCCCCAGTGGACCGTCCTTTGAAGTACCCTTCTGCCCCCGCACGGTCTTATCGCGTCTTATACGGTGAGAAACTTGGTGCATTATGACGAACATTGCTAAAGCAGTGACACCCGATCCTCCAGGTATGCAACCCAGGAGCTCGGGATCCAGTTCTTGGTCGGCTTTGAGATCGAATTTATTCTTCTAAAATCGGTTAACCCGCTCGTCCCCGTGAATGACCATCAATGGTCTACGACCGCTGCGCTCACCACAGGAACCGCCGAAGCGCGAGTAATGGAAGAAATCGCAGATGCTCTTCAAGCAGACGGCATTGAGCTTCAGATGTACCATTCAGAGGGTGCACCGGGACAGGTTCGTCCACCCGGTCTGGTCAATGTATTTACTCAAAAAGGTTCCCCGTTTTAGTACGAGATCGTTACTGGTCCCATGCCTCCACTCGAGGCCGCGGATGCCTTGGTCCATACCCGCGAGACCATCTACAACATCGCAAGTAAGCATGGCTTAAGGGCTACGTTCGCCCCCAGACTGGCCTCAGACAGTTGTCAGTAATTCAATATTCTGCATTGACGTCCATCACCTGATTGAGAATGTCGACAGGCGGAAGTGGCGCCCATATGCATGTTTCGGTACGTGGAGACAGACCGGGTACGTCCGCTTCCGAATTCCTGAGACCCGTCGAATCCGCGTTCCTCGCTGGTCTCATGCACCACCTTCCATCCATCATCGCATTCACGTTGCCACTCACCGCTTCCTATACTCGCATGCTGGACGGGATATGGTCGGGCGGCACGTGGGTCTGTTGGGGAGTCGACAACCGCGAGGCGCCTGTTCGGCTCACGAAAGCAACGACCCCTTCCTCGCGCAACTTTGAGATCAGACCGATCGACGGCACGTCCAATCCGTACCTGACCGTCGCGGGTGTCTTGGCGTGCGGTGTGCTCGGCATGAAAGACGACCTCAAGCTCGCGGTCAAGAACTGCGACGGGACGCGTACGGCTGCGGAGATGACGGTCGAGGGGAGGGAGGCGTTTGGTATCATGAAACGGTTGCCTTTGAGTATCGGCGAAGCGAGGCGGTGCTTGGCCGCTGACGATGCTATCAAGGGCGTTCTCGGGCCGGAGCTCGTAGAAAACTTTATCAACGTCAACGAGGTAAACGTGTCACGTTGGTTTCGGGCGATCATGGTGCACCGTGGCTGACTTGCATTGCGATGTAGATGCTTGCAAAGGTGCTTGATCCTCGTGAGGGGGAACAGGAAGACCAAGCGGTGGCGCGACTTGTCGAGAATTATTGACCTCGTTAGCGGGCCATCCTTGCTGTCGCGTGTCTTGCATCAGTCGGTTGATCGAATTGATTGATTGAGTCATTGTATTATCGTATGATGACACGATGTAGATTCCCATGTAAACCTGTAAGCATGCCGGCTTACCTAATCAGTATATGTACCGTCTGGGATGCTGAGTGGTAATCACTCAGTATCATCGCCTTTTAGTCTATCGGTTAAGCGGCAGATGGTCTGACCCTTACAAAACCCCTCTCTTTGGCCGAGTTACTTCCGTAGATATGTTGAGTATCATCTCTTCTGATATCCCAGTTGGTATGCACTTGAATTTCGACTTTTGCACGTCTGTCTGTATGTACATGAGCGAATGCATTGAAGCAAACACGAGCTTTCTCCTGGTGGCAGACTAGCCTGCCTACATATTCGCCTTCGGAGTACTCGTCTCTTTATGTTCGGACGCTCCGAGTCGACTGAGGGAGAAAAATCCTCTGCTCGCCGCCTACTTGCCGCAAACTACTTTCAAGTGGTCGAACACGGT
>JBBPOB010001191.1:0-10623 GCA_038091275.1 Tylopilus subfusipes
TCCCACCAAACTCGATCTCAACAAAGATATTCAGTCATCCTTCCCTCACATTCACGAGCACGTTTCGATGTCTCTTGCGGATCGTGGTGGCGATCCTCCACATAGGCCTTTTCTTCCCAACAGTCGCATGCGAGGCACTCTTGGTGACTTGTTATCTCGTCCAGCAAGGTTTTCAAATAGTGACAAACGGGTTACGCTCTACGATATCGAACGGGCTGTTTGGGAGGATCTTGATGGCTGGCTTTCTTGCGTCACAAATGTCGACAAGGCATCCCAACTGCTTGAAGACTTGATACGTCGATATCAGTCCTCTGCGCTGCACGTATACCGTGAGGGAAACAACATGTATGACCATGAACCCGATGACCTTTCCAGCTCCGAACGTCTCTCCGACCCAGATCACCTTTCCATCATGTTCTTGACAATAATCGAGCTTTGGATCGCTCTCGACAAGCTTGCCCTCAAGGAGATTTGCATTCTTGCCGACTACTCTCCGGAAGTACCCATAGATCTCCTTTTCCAGTTACTTGTTCGTGATAATACGAACATCCACCGTTTGTGTCGTGCATACCAGTACCTCCTTGCTCGGCACAGTGGGGCGCACCCTGGATGGTCGGTGCTCTCGAATGGATTCACTGAAGACAGTTTCCCTTGCCGTTGCTACGATAGCTCCCCACATCTTCAGCGTCTCAAAGCACAGATTGAAGACACGCTACCTGCTGAACCGTTACACGCCAAGGTTGTGGCATTCGAACTGCAATGTCCGGTGTCCTTCCACATATGGCGTTCTGTCACTTGCTGGATCTGCGGCGTCGGCTTAGACAATACACGCCGTATAGGATCTATACCAGTCCTCCATATTCCCGCACTGAAGCCTCATGCTCTAGTCAACGATAGGTCCTCACCCTGGAAACTTTCATTATATGCGAGTTCGGTTGCTCCACAACGCTGGGATCGATTATGTTATGTTTACGAAGGGCCCTATCTGAATTATTTCAAATTTGCTTACCAGCTTCCGAGTGGACCATACGCGGACTCTTGGTTGCGGTGGAGCCTTGAGCGCACCAACCATACATCCAACGAAGTCTTGGCTGCCCAGGCGGACTGCCATCCCAAGCTTTCCTTGGAAGAATTCATCGCATTTGCACACTTGCGCAGTGGAGGTTCGCTTCAGTGGCTCAACATCTTACGCGAGCTGCGAAGTAGAACCCTCGACTTTCGTCACTGGGAGGTTTACTTATTGCTAGCCCAAGCCTCTGCTCAAGTCGGACCGCTCGACAGTACTGGGGAGTTGTTGTGGCATCAGGTGACTCAAGATCCTGCTTTCTGTCATGCACTGCTGGATGAGCTTGAGAGTTTGTTTATGGATGTTGGAGTGGGCTCGTTGGACGGGCCGGCGATGGCCACAATTTTCTTGCTCGGTTGTGTACTCGCCTCAAGATCCTCTATCGACATCTCGGAGCGGGCCATTCAACTTCTCCGGAAGGTGCGCGGGAAGACATTTGACTGGGTGCACGAGCTGCTATACAACGTGAGGAGGTCACCTACGAACAAAGAGAGCCTCGAGCTTTTGCGAGACATGGCCGCCGTCTGTCGAAGCACATTTGACGTGGGCTCTACTACGAGCCACAAACTCTTTCATTCTGAACAGGACATTGAGGCTGCACTTTCCTGCGCGATACTTATACGCGCCAATTTCGTCCCTGCACCCTCAGGCATGTCAGATTCCCGAGTTTAATCTGAACACACGATTGACTTTAAGCTGTCAGATGTTCCTACATACTCGCAAGTGCTCCTGGATCGAAATCGTCGTCTCTCTCTCGTTCTCGAGGGGAGCTTGAGGGATGCGATTCAAGCCGATGCCTCAGACCTTGGGGTCGACCGTGCCGTTCAAATGGTTTGGCCGGGTTATCGACCGAGTCCGCGTCGCTGGGAGCCACTGCAGTCACCAAACTCTCAGTGGCTGGTATGTGAAACCGCACCTACCATGGACAGGCATGCACAAACAGTACATGTCAACTTGCTTGATGCATCACTCTTTGTGGATGGAAAACGGATACACAACAAGTTACCAGAAGGTGTAACGGACGACTCAAGGTACCGCGAACTTGTCGGCGAAGTGAGTGGTATTTCTATTTCCAGCATGACATGAGTCGCTCAACATGTCTCTCTCAGCGCCACTTGATGCTCGTTGCCTCTGATCTCCCAGGGACGGATTTCGTGCCGACATCTGTTATTCATAATCACCATGTAGGTTGCATGGCATCATACAGAACAAAGTGTTTAAACATATTCGGGTACACTTTGCAGTGCACAACAATAATCTGGGGATGAAACGCGTTGTCATTCGTGCTGAAAGCAAAGACACAGATGATGTCTTCGAGCTGATTCCTCGGGAAATGTTGCAGAGAGACCTTCCAAAATCACTCATAGAAGATCATGTTCATTGGTTGAATCTCTCTACATCTATCATCGAGATACGACCTTCCAAAGAACCATGGAAGCAGTCATCGGACAACTGGACAATCCATCTCCGTCCTGGACAATCTCGTGTAACGAAAGGGGATGGATTGCTTGTGGATAAGCGAAGCGCAACCTGGGCAATGGTTTCTAGCCGTTTCAAGTGCCTCGACGATCCAGAGAACCTCATCATTACTGCGAAACCCGTCAATACAATACAGTCTCCATCATTGCAGATGTCTGTTACTTTACCCCGATATGGCTTGTCATTTTTCCTCAACAAGGCAGACAGCCTCGAGTCCCGTGACCTCAAGGATATGATCTACGACGAGGATCAATCCATCGGGACGCTTTTCGGCCTTGTCAATCGGCTCATTCTTCGCCCCAAAGCTCAGGTTGAGGTTGATCTCATCCCGAGATGTATCCTCATCCCGCACAGCGACTCCCTCAACCAGCATGGTCGTGAAGTTCGTGTCTTACTCCCTTCCTCTGGACCTGTCAGATATCATACGTACGAAGTGGACAGTGAACTGGGTTGTTTGAAAGGGACCATCAACTTGGAGAGCAGACTATATCTTGCACGCCTGCATGCCCTCACCAGCTCTGTATGTAGACCTGACCCGCTAACAGGTAGAACAGGTGTCGAAGAAGCAATATCTCTCATATGGTTAGCAGGTACTCGTCAGCTATTCTATACCACCTTGGAAAGAAAGCTTCACTTTGGTCGCCTGCATTCTCTCACTCGCCATGAACATAAACCCGACCCACTGACAAATGTGTGGGAAGCAATTCCCCTCTCTTGCTGCTTGCTAACACTCGACAGGAATTCAGAACCTACGGATGGTTTTCCCGGTCGCAGAGTCCTCAGCTACGTTTCACATCGGAGAAGCTTGCAAGCAGCACTGATCTGCACGATTTCGGACTTCCTAGTGACTACGCTTTGCTGCGAGAGGCCTGTTTGTTTCAATCAGAGGTCGCTGCCAGTGTACAGCTCTCCAAGGGAGCACCCTTGGCGGTACTGCATCGGTTGTTTCATGCACGACCTGCGCCCAACCTTCCGGAACGCAATATACTCCCTCGCTACAATTTTGACTCCCATAACCTCTCTCAGTCTCCTAATATCGATACATTGCGTCAACTATTCTCATCTCTGCGGACGAATGAAGCAGCACCTCCTTTTCAAAGCCAATACATTTCTCGACTCCATAGTAGCGCATACCATTTCCAGACACCGGATCCCATCAACGTCATATTCCGGAGTTCTAGCGGGAAACCCGGCATCGAGAGACTGCGCAAACACTATCTGTATTGCAGGATCAGCTATGAGGAGGGTCTCAACATGGTCAAGATGTCTCTCGGTCCCACGACGGTGTTCGACAGAATTCTCGATCAATGTGGGCAGTGGCCTCGCATTACACCATTTGTGCTCTTCCGATGTCTTGCGTCCACTTCGCCAATCAAGCTCCCGGAGAACTGGAAGAAATGCTTGATTTCCTTGGCCTTATTTGCCCTAGACGTTCAGAGGGCACGACGACTACTCCAGTTTAGCCTGGACAACCTTGAAGAAGAACTGAACAAGGAATTGGAGAACGAGGGATGCGATGGATGGGACGTGGCCAAGCATCCGGATTGGCTGTTAATCCAGGTATGCCGTCTGCAATAATCGGGAATGCTTGTCTTTGCTGATCTTTTGTTCTGGAATTTCTCAGCTGCAAGGAAATTTCCTCATTCGCCGTGTCCAGGCCGACATCGCAAAGGAAATGATGTCTCCTCGCTCAGGAAAGAACACCGTGATGCAGGTCAATATGGGCGAAGGAAAAACCTCCGTGATTATACCCATCTGTGCAGCTGCTCTCGCTGATGGCAATCAGCTCGTCCGCGTCATTGTGCCAAAAGCGATGATACCCCCGACCCTCCAACTCCTGATTGATCGTCTCTGCGGGCTCGTGAATAAGCCTATCTACCACCTTACCTTCTCCCGTGACGATATGGCCTCCCATGACAATCTTGACTACCATCGCGATCGGGCATTCGAAATAGTCGAAAGGCTGGACGCAGTCGTACGCGAGTGTAGAGAAGACTGTGGCATTATCGTCATGCAGCCTGAGCATGTGTTATCGCTCAAGTTGACCTGCATGGAGACCCAGTTGCTCGTGAATACGATTGAGATGCGGTCCACTCCAGTTGTTCAGAAACAGAGCTTCAAGCTCGAAAATGGAGCTGATACGACGTCTATTGCAGTTGTTCGGAAGCGAGGCTTCAAGCGTGTCCTGCATATGCTTGCAGGGTCGCTGGTAAAATCAGTGAGCATGGTTGCCGCGGTGATGGTATTGCACTGGCTAACAACCGAGGAAATAGCTAACTAAAAGCGCCAATGTCTCCTCCTGGATTGCGATTGAGAAAGTGAAAACGCGGCATTACAAAGCTGAAAGCTCCCAGAGGTCAAACGAGAACAATAGCACCTGGATCCGTGAGGAATCAATTGACGAAGAAAATGCTAAAATGAAGTCCAGGCAGGCTACTAGTAAAGTTTTGGAACTTCAGAGGTTCCTTGAAAGCCATGCTCGGGACATCCTCGACGAGAGTGATGAAGTCCTGCGTCCCCAATTCCAAGTTGTTTACGCTATTGGCCGCCGGCAACACTTCGAAGGATCTCCGGATCGATGGGTCGTTGTTCAACATGTCCTCGGGCTCGTCAAAAAACACATGTATCTCCTTTCAACCCACGACTCGCACACAGTACGATATGACGGTCACTCGCCTGCATCGTTCCCTCGTATTCATATCCTGCAGACCGCGGATGGTGAAGAACTCATAACATTGCTTGCCCAGGACGTCTTAGATGGTCGTCTCGCTACTATCAGCTTTCACTCCGACCTAGGGCTCAGAGGAGCGATTCGCGAGTTCATACTGCGCAAGGATGTCCACCCGGATTCATTCAAGATGGTAGAACAATATGCTCGTCAGACTACTAGCTGGGGTTCACTCCTTCTCCTGCGCGGTCTCTTTGCTCACAACATTCTCTTGTTCTCTTTGACGCAGCGTAGGTGGCGTGTAGACTATGGCCTTGACCCATCCTTCCCCCCGCGAACTATGCTTGCCATCCCTTACCGTGCCAAAGACGTACCAGCACAAACGGCAGAGTTCGGCCACCCAGACGTAACAATATTGCTCACATGTCTCTCTTACTACTACGGAGGCCTCGGTGAAGAGCAGCTCAGAATCGCGTTCGAGCTTTTGCTGCAACAAGATAACCCATCCTCCGAATATTCCCTTTGGCTCAAAGACTGCCGTACCACATCGGTTCCAAACCATCTTCAGACACTGAGCGGCGTCAACATCAGATCATTTGAGCAATGGGACACATACCTCGTCCCTCTGTTCTCTCGCAATCAAAAGACGATCGACCTATATCTTTCGAAGGTCGTGTTTGCGAAGCACGCGAAAGAGTTCCCCCTGAGGATCTTAGGCTCATACTGGGACATAGCAGCACAGAAGAACCATATAGTCACCGGTGAGTGTGCTCTGAAGCTTCGTTGTTCCCGTGCTGGTTTCTCGCACTAAACAGAATGCTAGGATTTTCTGGGACCAACGACGGACAGTATCTGTTACCCATTTCCATCAGTCAAGACGACCCAGATCATCTCCATCAGACGGGAACCAATGCAAGGGTTCTTGCTTACCTTCTACGGCCGGAGAACTCTTCGTACATGGTGACAGCTGGCGAGAATGGCGAGCGATGGACCACGCGCAAGCTCCTCGAGATGATAGTCGTGCAAAATCCAGAAATTCGCGTCCTGCTAGACGTTGGTGCACAGATACTCGATCTCTCCAATCTGGAGTTGGCAAAGACATGGCTACATTGCACCTCAGCGACCGACACCGCTGGTGCTATATTCTTCAGTGAAGACGACGAGTTGATGGTTCTCGCAAGAAATGGGACCATAGCGCCCTTGCCGTCGTCGCCACTCGCCCAGCAACTACATCGATGTGTCGCGTATCTGGACGATGCTCATACGAGGGGTACCGATCTCAAGTTCCCTCGCGACTTTCGAGCCGCTGTCACGCTGGGCCACAAGGTGACCAAAGATCGCTTGGTGCAAGGTATCTCCATCGTCCAAGTCACTATTGTGCAATCAATGGATCTCATCTTCGTTGATCGTTAGGTTGCATGCGGATGCGTAAGCTTGGAAACGGTCACAGCGTCATGTTTTTCGCACCCTGTGAGGTCGATCACGGGATCCGCGGTCTGGTCGCCAAGGAGAATCCAAACGTTCCAGTCACTGCCGCGGACATCCTCCGCTGGGCGATACACGAAACATGGGGTGACATCCAGCGACAGGCTCCGTACTGGGCACATGAAGGAGTGCGCCACCAATCACGGAATGAAGCTTGGTCCCGTTTCTTTCACAACGAAATCAAGCCCAAGGAATTAGCGGACGCATGGGTTCAGCCGGAACTCAAATCTCTGGCTGACATGTACATGCCAGGCCACTCTACAGACGCGACTTCTTCCGCGAAACTGCCTCGAGAAATTCGCGAACGTTGTGAAAACTCCGGAGTCTTGTCACTGCGAGATGTGCGCATGGACGAAGAACAGGAGAGGGAGGTATCTCGCGAGATCGAGCGGGAGCGGGAGGTAGAGAGGCCACCCAGTGCATCACCGGCAGATCATTTCCTTCATCCAGACGTGGTTGAGTTCGTGACAACGGGTGTCGTCCCATCGCCGTTCAGACACAAGGTCTTCCGCCGGATCTTCGACGCGGCAGGTGCCACTCCTGCTACCAGCGGAGTACATGCTTGGAGCCCGTGTGTATTAGCAACAACGGACTTCTGTCGGACAATCCGGGACAGCGCAACAATTAAAGGGAGGGAGAATGATTACCTACGCCCTGTCCAGTGGGTTCTCTCCGGGAAGATGGGTGGAGAGCCCGCCCTCGTTCTCGTGAGCCCCTTTGAAGCCGATCTGTTGATGCCAGAGATTAGGACCAGCAAACACGTTCACCTTCATTTATACATACCCCGCACGACCAAGCGCATGAAGCCAGTCGATGATCTCAGGTTGTATTCAGTGCCTCCTCTTCCCTCTGACTGGATGACTCCTTGGTCGCTGATCGACCAGCTGAACATCTTCGCTGGGCAGCTCTATCTGAACGACTACCCATCCTATGTCCGGCTATGTCGTTTCCTTGGCGTACACACAAACTCGGAAGATCTACAAGGAAAAGCGGGTACGGCGGTCGCACATAACTGGTTCAGCAACTCCGATACGTCCGATGAAGAGATCAAAAACAGGTTGGAGGGAACACGGTTGCCAGTTGCGATGCAGTTGCTTGTCGCTAGGCAGGGCATGGACTTTGCGGGGACACACATCGGAAGAATTCTTGACGGATGGCTACTGACTGAAGAAGACTTTCAGAGCTCTGCATCTCAAGTCGTCGAATCTGCGAAATGAATTGGTGGTCTCCACTGCGCGAATTGGGACGGTAGAAAGGCATAGGAATAGATTGGTTTGAAGATGATGTATGTAGATATCTGGATGATCGTGTCTTATGTACCTCTTTTTTCGACATCCGTGAATTAAGTTACAATATACAACTTTGACTCACTATACGCAAGTCGGTGGCTGCTAGAATTCCTGCAGAGGGGAAAATTAATGCAGATACGAGGATACCATCTCAGGAACTCGAATTCATCAAGCAGCACAGAGACTCGTCAGTAGCTTCACACACTGTGAATTCATCTGCCTCGTGCTCGATATCCCTTCCCGCGCTCTCAAAACTGACACCAGTGACACCGATGGCGACATCTGCCAACAAGTTTCGTCTCGGGATAGCGACGTCCTAATTCTTCTTTTTTCTCGATGTAGAGTCGCCTGAGGGGATACCTATAGACGGATAGAGACGTTAAGGAAACGCGAAGTCGGAAATCTGATGCTTGTCCAACGTCGCTTAGCATGTTGGACGAGCGGAACATGCCAAGGATCCTCGACTGACGTTATCATAGCCGTTTGACGTTCGTGAATCGAACATCACGCGAACGACAACGATGATCTGGGAGAAGCAGGAAGGAAGAAAAAAAACGAGGAGGTAAGAACACGTACGCAGTAACATAGCATCATTCATAATATCTTTACTTGATCCGGAGACAAGCTAAGCTAGAGAACCGAAGGACAGGCGTGATTCTGGAGAAAGACTCGGAGGTGGGCCCAACATGATTACTGTAAAGCGAGAGATCAGAGCCGCCATGAAAACGACGACGAACCGTACGTTTCTGGCTCAAAGGAGTGAACTTTATGGTGCCGGACGCGAAGAGCATTGTGAGCGACGCTTGGGGAGTCCTCAGAATAGGCAAAAGGTTTAGTTCGTGATGGACAACCGGGCTCGTTGGTTGGAGGACATGAAACTTTTACAAACACGTACAAATCTGACACTCCCGATATTATACTCTTCGTCTACCATCTGTATGTACTGCTACCGGAAACTGTATGTACTGCTACCGGAAAGATATACCGAAAGGAACCTTGCCTTCTTCAAGGAGGCTTTCTATCAGTACGGTCAACGGGCCATCGCCGTGCGCAGGGCCATGACTACGTCGAACAGAATGCTTGCTCTCGTTTATCCCAGAACAAAAGGTCTCCACTAGTACCAACAAATAACCATATTCATCTCAATCGATACTTTTCCGCCACACTCTATCTCTATTCTAATAGCCAGGGAGCACTTGAACCGCTCTGGTATGTGATCTTCTGTTCCCTCACATCTCCTGCGAATCTTCGTAAACCGGTTATCAACCTGAGCCGCCTAACCTCGCTCGGTGACGAGATCATGTAGCATTGTTCACACTCGTCCCCTCTCTTCCTCGTTCACAATTGGCCTTTACTTCAGGTTTTAACAGTGGGTTGTTGAACTTAGACGACAGTCCGCGGCGACTCATGCTGGGTATGAATCGTTTAGCCAGACCTGGTCCATGTTGGCGTGTCCGAAGCCATCGTGAGGGGGGAGATTGAGTAATCTTCATTCATATGGTGTGTCGTTCCGCAGAACTGCCCCGACCTCCTCGGTGAGCCCGCTAGGATAGTCTTGTAGCCTTCAACAAATACGTTCCCATTCGACATTCGTCCGACACCATGTTCTCGCCACCGACAGGCAAGGTGCGTCTCGTCTCCATACCGACGTCACTCATCGCAGCACTGACGGTGTTCTCTCTTGCATCTAGTGTACGCACGAACACATCATGTTACCTTCCACAATCTATGGTCTCGCCACCGTCTCCCATTCGTGGAGCTCGGCATCCAAAATTCACGTTAGGTCGAGATGGGAATCGCACAGATACGCGTGGGGATGGTCAGTCTAGGATTCGAAATGTGGCACAGCATTTACATCGACAAATACTGCACGCCATCTTTCCCTTTCGTTCGCGACGCGGTTGACCACTCTCGCGTTTATGCAGCTGGTAACTTTGTACGTCGTACTGTACGACGCGATCCCTGATTCCCATCCCGGCCACGGTCGGGAAGGCATGTAGTAGTTTGGTGCAAACAGCGAAGACGTGGTCGGAGCGATATCTGAACGGGTCGGTGTGGTCCTCGTCGAGTTTGGTTCAGACGAACGGCTACCGACGTCATTTGACGACGCGGGTTGTGCCATAACCCATGTACGTTCGCGTTCCAAGTGTTTCACTCGCCTTCTGACAGCTTCTGTATACGTGCCTTGTAGCATTGGCCGTGATACGGTCGAAGTCGCGCTGCTGGGACGGAAGTTGAACACGAGACCGAGGAATGTTCAAGAGTACCGGAGGCGCAACGTCGACGTCGACGGCAACATACGATTTATTCGGACGTTGTGCGTATGTACCACTGGCATCTGAAAAGAAATATTGTTTGATACGACGAAAAAAGCAACGGGAAGAAGGGTATCAGACACTCCCTTGATCAGTGGCGTACAAAGTACAATCGCATGCCGCTTCCAGATTACGTGGACAGGGGCTACCAGGAGAAACCCGGGATAGGGAAAGTGGGCAATAGGGGACCTCAACTCGATCTGTACACTCGCTCCATTATCATGGAGAGATACATATTAGGTCAAGCGTACGTGCCACGCCCACAACCAAGCTATCAAGGAAAAAATCGGAGCAATGCACAAGAAAGAGGGAGTCATAGAG
>JBBPOB010001192.1:0-10622 GCA_038091275.1 Tylopilus subfusipes
ACTCCAGGCAGAGTCCGTCGCCCAGGGACAGATCCACAAGGATATCGCCAAGGACCTCCAGACGTTAGTCGTCGAACCGTTCAGCGCCTGGGCTCAAGGTTACAAGGTACTCGTGTCTATGCATGCTTTGACGTCCTCTGATCACTGCCAAATAGGAACGGCTGTCCGCGAGTGAAGCGACCGCTTTCAATAATTGGGTACGCTACTACGAGGATGCCCAGAAGGAGGTCTGTTCCTCTCTCTTCCCAATCCACGCTTCCTAGATATAGCTTTCCATGTGTAGGTCATCAAGTTAAAGAGCGCATACCTCGTGAAAACACGTCGGGCAGACGAAGCCGAGGACGAGTATGGCTAACCTTTGTCCATTCAATCTACACTGACCCATCAACAGTGCTAAATTTGCGCCCAATAATGATCTGGGCGACCACTACACGAGCTCGCCACGGCTCGCGCCGCGCGACGCCCGTACACCACAGCGCTCTGCTACCGTTTCGGAGCGCATCGCGCAGCGATTCAAGGAAATCCAGCGCAGGGCTGTCGCTTCCGCAGCGTCTGTTGTCATGTCCGATGCAGCAAGTGAAGCCACCGAGGAAAAGGAAGAAGAGCCACCGAAAGTCGACAAGGGCAAGGGCAAAGCGGTTGAAGCACCCTCACCTGTCCTTGCGTCGTCCCCTCCTCCCATGTCGCCTCCTTTACCACCGTCCAAAGCAGAGGTTGCCTCCTCCACCGCACCGCTTCCCCCTACCCCAATTCTTTTGGCTGGCTTGTCATTACCACCATCAGCCATATCTAACTTGCTCACACGCGCTGCGGCCGAGTTGCCTCTCAGATCTGTCCGTTTTCCGCTTATTGGGGAATATCCCGACTGTTTCTCGGGCTCAGAGTTTGTTGAATGGTTGAACAAGAACGTACCTGGATTTGGTGGCAATATTGATTTGGCAGAGGAAGCTGCAAGGGACCTCACAGAACGAGATGGTCTCCTCCGTAGGGTTGGCGAGTTTGGAAACCAGTTCGAACACGTTGATGATGCGTATTACCAATTCCGTCCCAAAGTTAGTCTTCATACACATGTTCTCGCGATTTTTCCGATGACACTTGACAGGCGTTTGATCTTGAAGGCAAACAAACAGAAGTGTCCACAACGAAAAAGAACCAGATTACCGATAATTTGTTGAAACGTTCTGGCGACCTGGTCAATGTCGTAACGAAGGCCCTTAACGCTAACTCTCAGAACGAACCAGTACACGTTAGACTTCGTAACGAGGCTAATGAGGCTGACAAATTGTATCGTGTCTCTGTGAGGAAACTCGACAGACAGCGCCTCGGGTTGGAGGAGAGAATCGAGGAGATGCTCAAAACTCTGCAGAGGTGGGAATTGGAGCGCCTTGCAGCAGTCAAGACTGGTATGTGACTCGCTCACTTCCGCTTAGTAATTATTCACATTAAACGTGTGTGCCATACCCCACAGTCTTGCTTCAATATCAGGGAACCCTAGCTAACATACCGAAGGCGTTTGAGCGTACTTTGGATAAATCAGCAACGCTCGTTACATCATACCAGCCAGACTCCGATTTGACTGCTCTCATGGAGCGTTACCGCACGGGACCCTTCCGTCCTGCACCTCAGCTATACGAATCTATTGCCCAGGATGAGTCCGATGTCGTATTCGGCATTGATCTCCGGAAGTGGGCAGAAGGAGGATGGAGCGCACTTACTTCCGGGGAGGAAAAGAAGGGAACGGTCCCTCCTGTTCTCACTGCACTGCTGGATGGCCTAACGGAATCTTACACGAGATTGCCTAACGATGCTGGTGAGCTACCAAGACAACTACTAATATTGTTTCTCTGATCTATTACTTCCAGAAAAACGCAAAGCCTGGATCTATGACGTGCCCCTTCCGGCCCTCCACCACCTCAGAGAGGTTCTCAACGCAGTTCCACCTGGACAGCCATTTTCCCCCGAGATGCTCGCCAAGTATGACGCGCCTGTACTAGCCGGGTGTGTTAAATTGTGGGCTTTGGAACTTGATCCTCCCTTAGCATTGTGGGAAGGCTGGGATGAGATTAGGAAATTATATCCGACAGTGGGTTCAATGGCCAAGCCGGACGGGGAACCATCTGAGGAACAACATTTGCAAGGCCTGCGATCAGCCCTTCAACGGCTCCCTAAAGTCCACCTTTATGTCCTAGACGCTCTTGTGACGCACCTTCGTACTCTGATCGTGTCCACTACTTCTGAAGAACCGATCGATATATATATGGCAAAACTCGCGTTGTCAATTGGCCGCAGTAAGTATTTCTTTTACTACTTCATTCGCCTGTTGCTAAGCCTCTATGGTACTTAGCGATCATCCAACCCAAGGTTGAGACCGAGCTGTCCATCCAAGATCGCCACCCTACGCGTTAGTGTTGAGTTCACTCACTTCCGTTTGATGCTCAATTTGTCCATCAGTGCTGTTCCTCGATCTACTGCAAAATTACGACAAAATTTTACCCCCCACGATTGCTAAAAAACAACGTGAATCAGAACGTCGTGTGCCGGTTAGAAAACGTACTGCGCCAGTCGATATGCGGATGAGTCGTGGTAGGATCTCGGTAGGAGCCCCGACAAGAGAGATCCTTGCTGCTCAGCAGGCCGCGCAAGAGCTTGCTTCCCAAAGTGACACAGCTGCATCAGCTGCTTCCCCTGCAACAAAAGCTGAAGAACCCGCAGTCATTGCTACTGAACCGGAATTGGTTGAAACTTCTGCACCAGAACCTCATGTCCCGGAACCTACAACCCAAGAGGATGACAGTGTTCCTCCTCGTCCTGTCTTTAAGGAACCCCCTTCCGAGACGGATGACATGCCTACCCGACCTGCTTACCAGGAACCGCCTCAGGAAATGGACGATGTACCGCCGCCACGGCCTACGTTTGTCTCGCCACCTGCATCGCCTCAGATTGTAGAACCCTCGCCTTCACCCCCAGTAGCAGTGACTCCCGCCACGCCCCAGAATCCCATCAAATCACTTCGGCGTGATTCAGCCTTCCGAAGTGCATCTCCAGTTCAAAGTGCATCGCCGTCGATTACCCCCGGTGGTGAATCCGCTGCCGAAGATCAGCCTTTGACGAATGTCAAATCCGGAATAACGAGGCATACGTCGGGACAGGGCGTAGTTCGTGGACCACGTTTATCGAGGGCTCCGAGAAGTCAACAGGTCGGCGGTGTGGGTGGTATGATTGCCAGTTTCAACAACCGCTCGGCTGCGGCGTCACCACCACCAGGATCTCCGGGCTACAAGAGGCTGTCTGGAGGAACATCCCGTCTTTCTACAAACGCCGGGACGGAATCAAAGAGGGAGCGTAGTTCAGGTGGACTGTCCCGAAGAACTATGGCTAGCGACGCTGAAGATGAGGTGGTGGACAAGTAAAAGGCGATATTGTATCTGGCTTGCATCAAATTCTTGATTATGCGCATGTGCACAACATGGACTGATTACATAATGTTACTTGTTACGATCGCGGGTCTCGAAGACTCAGATAGGACGGGCTTCTGGTTACACAAAGCGTAGCGTAAATTATAAAGACAATGTACAGCGATACAACGCGGAGGTACATGAAGCGAAGGGGTATGGCTATATCTAGACTTCTTGCGAGGCACCGTCCTTCTTCCCCTTGTTCGATTTTGATGGCAGCAGTTCTGGGTTAATAAACGGCACGACACCACCTTGACTGATGATCACATCTCCAAGAAGCTTGTTCAATCTGGAACGGTAATTAGCAAACACGCTTGCTCAACCTTGCGAGACGCCTCACTCTTCATCGTTCCGAATGGCCAGTTGAAGGTGGCGAGGAACAATACGTTGTTTCTAGCACAAGTGAGCTTTACACGCACTGCATCCAACAAAGGGTCATACCTTGTTATCACGAGCAGCATTACCTGCCAACTCAAGAATCTCGGCGGCCAGGTACTCGAGCACGGCGGCAAGGTATACTTGGAAATCATGAGGAACGAACCTACCAGAACCGACTAGTCGACGTACCAGGCGCTCCTGCTCCAACACGCTGAGCGTAATTGCCCTTCTTTAACAGTCTGTGAATACGGCCAACAGGAAACTGAAGGCCGGCTTTCGATGAGCGAGACTGGGACTTTGCGTCTCCACCAGTCTTGCCAGAAGAGGACTTTCCACTGCGTTTTCCATGAGCGCCTGCAAATCTTATTAAGGACTAGGGCAAACCCACGCTTTTCCTTTTCCAGACTGTTTTCGTGCAGTTCAGTCAAAGTACAGCAGAGAGATACAGCCATGCCTACCATCGTTCAAACGTTCAGTAGTGCGAGACGATCGGGAGTGACGAGTGTAGGCTGCGAGAAGGAAGGAGCGACGTGACGCGACTGCTATTTATCGAGTCTTTAGGGCGGAGTTCCAAAAGCAGCAATCAACGTGTTTTTTCACGTGACTGGCGCGCATTCTAGGAAAGGAAGCTGGGCATGTGACGCGGACACTTGGTTCGACATTGTGCAAAAGCTCTGTCCAACTTGCCGCTTTCCCCCGTCTTCCTAGCATTCCGCCTTGCGGTCTGCACGAGGAGCCCTCTTGCAAACATTTGCGCGCCCGACTTCAACTTCACCCGATCCAAATTCTTGTTCCTTCCCTCCCTTTACTCTCCCTCTAGAGCCCAGCGGCAGTTCATCTGCCTCTTCATGTCTACGGTCTCCCCTGCAGGGCCTCCCGCAGGAGTATTGCCCACCCCACCATATACCCCGCCATTGACCCCAACGCATGACCAGGTTCGTGCTTTGCCATCGGCGCAGCCCGAGACCGTCAATGCCGCGCTTACAAGGATACACCTGTTTAGGTAGTCGTTCTATACGTTGTATGTGCAGCAAGCGTGTACGAATTGAATCCAGTTGACGCTTGACCGGTCCTTCAGACAGTCGTATATGCTGTCGTCATCTTTGGAGTGTGGAATATCCCTGGCGCTCGCACGCTGATCAATCCGCTGAAGCTATTCACCATCGGCTGGCACGAGCTTTGCCACATAATTGCAGTGGGTTGTCTGCTGTAATCTCCATCGTAATCTTCGCTCATCTCGTACATCTCGTGCTTGATCGATCTCATTCGTTAGGCAATTCTTACTGGCGGAACCATATTATCTGTCACTATCGATCCATACCTGGGCGGAGCAACACTCGTAGAAGGTGGTAAACCAATGATAATATTACCTGCTGGATACTTTGGTTCTACCATCCTCGGTGGTGTATTCATGTTGGGTGGGTTTGATACCCTAGTTGCCAAAATACTCAGCTTCGTGCTCGGCCTTGGATTGATCACCCCACTTGTCCTCGTTCGCGATAAACTGTAAGCATATGCCATCTTTTTTTCAACCTATTTGGCCAGCTTACCAACCAAAGGACCATACTACTCACATTCCTCTACGAGGGCCTTCTAGTCGGTTTCTGGTTTATTGACCACGCGTAAGTGGTCGACAAGTGCACTGCTTGCGTGATTCTCAACTTGTCGTAGCCAAGCACTAAGATGGTATTGTTTACTCGTTGGCGTAATGAAGTTAGCGTCTTTCGCGCTCATCTGTCGCTCTTCTCACTCACACATTTTCGCAGTGTTTTCTTCGTTGTCTGTAAGTAGAATTTGCATGATCACGGCTTCAGATAACATCTCTTTACAGGGGACATTGCAGACGACAAATTCTTTCGCAAAGTCAATGACTCCGATTGCACGCAATTTCACATCATGTTTCCTCGCATCTCTGCTCATTGTAAGTGTTATCTATCCGTGGCTTAGCATCCTACTGAGTGCGGTAGTTTGGGCATGTGTATGGTTGATTTTCGAGGTTGGAGTATGTATATCATTCCTGTTTATCGGGTTAGCTTCGTTCAAGGTAAGCCCGCATCTCAACGTTAATAATATGCACAATTTTCATTGCCGTATAGCTTACCACTGCAGAGATGGATGCCCAAGCAGGTAAGCAAAAGAATTATCAGTAGCGCACTGCGACTCACGACTGCCCTAGCCAACTTTCTTCCTACATGACGCGTTACCCTAATGGCGAGACACGACAAACGACCCTTCGACAGAAAGTAGCACATCTCTCGTCTACACGGCATCCTTCATTGACTTCTCGACCAAGAAACGCGATTCCAGATGTATCCTGGTTTCACTCACGTATCTATATCACTTGCATTGAAGAATGACTTTCGCTTGCTGTCACCCAAGGACGGTCGTGTAAATTAATGTAACACCTATTGGCTGCGGTGGTGCCACGGCCAGTTGAACATTAAACGCACTAGACATGAAGCATACGAGTGATCAACTCTGGGATCTGATTGTGAATAATGCAATACAATAATGAGAATTTGGTGTAGTATTTCCGGGTTTAGCGTAAACAACAATTGAACGTGCCAGGTGAGCGATACAGACATTTAGAATGAGACCGAAGAGTGTTAGCGCATGCGGCGACATCATTTACGAACTGCTCGCCGTATGAGACCAGCAACGACAAGCGTGCCTAGGGCAGCTATGCCTCCTGCAAGCGCCATTCCGACGTATCCCTCTGAGATCGAATGAACAATGAGAAAGCGTCCACAGTTTAGAACACGAACCTTTGGTGACAGCTTGTTCGATGAGATATGCTAAACTTTGAGCTTGGAGGTTGGTCGGCTCCTTCTCCAGCAAGAGATCTGCAGTTAAGAGTGAGTGATCCGCCCAAACTTACAACCAGGTATGCCGACCATTAAAGCTCTTCGCATCTGCGTAGTTACCCATCTTGTAATACCCAAGCGCGAGATAGTACAGACACTCTCTGCGTCGAGTGGGCTCTGTTCGGTATATGTCTGTGGTAGACAAGACATGAGCGACAGTAACCAACAGCAGTCGGAAGGGCATGCCTTGGAGTATCCGAACACCTTCGACCTGGTGCTCGCGAACTGGGCTTTTCACCAGACCCCAGGCATAGTTGAACTTTGTCTGGATGGTGACATGGGACTGAGCCAGCTCCTTCTGGTACTGTAGTCGGAGCACCTGGACAGGCGTCAGCTCAGAGCCTGAAAGGGGACACGAGATGAACACACCTCGAGTTCGTCGTAAGACAAAGAGACCTGGGCATCGGCGGCATAAGGGAGGTCGGTAGGCATGATCGGTTTGAGCAAGAGAAGCGTCAGACTGCGGTGATGCCGAGTAGTACGTGGTGCACGGGGTCTCGCTGCTGACGTCAGCAGTTCCTTGCCTGCCCTTGCGCGGAGTTTTCATCCTTGACCACAAACCACATTCCAGCTTGAACGGCAAGACAGGAAAAATACACAAATGGCAGACTCTGGCGGTAAGTCGAAAATTTATACAGCTCCATCCAGTGGTTTTTACAGATAGCCATGAAAGCCAATTCGTACTCCATCAGAGACGATAGAGGTACTTGGCTTTCTCTCTCGCGTTTGCTCGCTTTTCCTTTTTCCTTGCCAACGATGAGCTCATGGTGCATCATAGCATCTGTGCACTGTGATTCTTTCCCTCTTCTTATCAGCTAGCCCTTCCCGTGGATGTCGCTCGCACCGCCAATCTGCTGTCTTCAGCAGCAACACACGTTACTCACGCAAACTGCTTTTCCTTCTTTTTATCTAGACCGCGACCGTGGGTACCGTGAGGACCGCGAACGTCGGAGGCATGACGAAGGACACCACAGAGACCGTGATTTCAGAGACAGGGATCGAGATCGAGATGGCCACAGGGACCGAGATAGGGACAGAGACCGGTACCGCCGAGACGACAGGCGTGGAACTCCCCGTGACCAGGGTGGACGCACAAGAGACCATGACGATCACAGGCGTCCCCATGACGACGACCGACGCCGTGTTCACCAACGTGACGATGATCACGGTCACCGTCGAGGCCGTGGTGAAGACGGTGGTTCGCCTCATCGCCGTGGCGGCCGAGGAAAGGGAAGAGATGGTCTTGGAACTCCTGAAAGAAGGTCCCCGACCCCTGAAGGTGCCGTTCCCTTGTCACAGCGAAAACGCAAAGCGTCAGGATGGGATGTCCATGCCCCCGGGTATGAGCAATATTCAGCCATGCAGGCGAAGCAAACAGGTGCGGTTTTCCGTCTGCAGGCATTTAGTTTAACCTTTACAATCTCGGCACGCAGGGCTTTTCAATCTGCCAGGCGCTAATCGTACCCAGGTCCCGCCCATTCTGGGAATTGCCGGCCTTCCACCTCCCATTCCTGTGCAAACCTTCGGCATGGGAATCGGCAGCAACCCTAACTTATCCAGGCAATCTCGTCGGCTGTACATTGGCAGCATTACTTCGGATGTGAACGAACAGAACTTGGCTGAATTCTTCAATTCCAAAATGATTGAGATGAGCATAGGTACGGGCGGCCCTGGAAATCCTGTCCTCGCCGTCCAATGCAACTATGAGAAGAACTACGCCTTCGTTGAAGTGAGGTCTATTTGATCAAATTTTGATCTTGGCGTATTGATAGCAATTCTAGTTCCGCAGCGCTGAGGACGCTACAGCAGCCATGGCGTTCGACGGTATCATCTTTATCAATGGCCCCCTCAAAATTCGTCGACCCAAAGATTATGGTGGTATTGACATGACCATACCTAGCGTTCACGTTCCAGGAGTCGTGTCCACCAACGTACCAGATTCGATTAACAAAATATTCGTTGGTGGACTCCCGGCTTACTTAAATGAGGAGCAGGTACAGGAGCTGCTGAAAAGCTTCGGAGAGCTCAAAGCCTTCAACCTTGTGCGAGAAAACGGTAACGGGCCTTCGAAGGTCAGCGCCTTTACCTCAGCATTTACTGCAACATCTCAATTTTTCTCAGGGATTTGCGTTTTTCGAATACGTCGATGTCACCGTTACTGACGTCGCTATTCAAAGCTTAAACGGCATGGAGCTTGGAGACCGTTACTTAGTCGTTCAGAGGGCTTCTGTTGGTGCGAAGCCCGGGGTACCGAATCTACCCTATGATCAATTCCCAGAAATTCCTCGACCAATCATGCCAGCTGGCGAAAACAACACTGCGGAGGCACGAATTCTCCTCATGTTGAACATGGTTACCGCGGATGATCTCGTCGACGACCAAGAATATGGTGATATCTATGAAGATGTCAAAGAAGAATGCTCAAGATACGGCGCCGTCGAGGATCTTCGCATCCCCCGACCCATCAAGAAGGATAAGTCCAAGTGGGCTGCTGGGGAGCCGGGCCAACAGTCCGCCATCGACGCACAGCGTGCTGACGAGGCTGCCGGTGTAGGAAGGGTGTACGTGAAGTTCGTCGACGCCTCAGGTGCACAAGGTGCTCTCAAGGCTCTAGCAGGACGATCATTCGCTGGCCGTTCTATCATTGCGACCGTCCTTAATGAGGATAGCCAGACTACCCCCCCTCTCAACATTATCTTTGCTCCACAGCCAGATGCACCTCCTCCCCTTCCCTCCTCGTAAGCTTATACTGTACACAGGCCATGGTTGTTTGTAATTCCGACAATAGCTATATCTTGTGCTCCTTGTGTAGTAGTGGTCATACTCGTTTAACGATTTCTTGCACCGCAACTTTCCAGCCGGTCTGACCGAGAACTAAAGTTCTCCAGTGAGACAAAAAAAAGCATTAATTGCCACGGACATGACTGGGCCATCTGTTCAGGCCGATAAACAACAAAATTATCGAGACATGTGAACCCCTCCCCCATCTACACGAGACTCAGACTACTCAGAACCGATTCGTGCGTTGGAGCATTTTCAGGCGAGATACCAGACATCCATGTCAAATGGCCCGCGGACATGGCCAAGTCGAAAATGAGAGACGTGCTTTGGACCTGGCCCTCAAGTTCAATGTGAGATCCCCGGTGTGTTCCCCCAACGGATTAATTTCCTTTACAAACGAATGCAGGGAATACAAGGCACAATGATTTCCTAGCTCTTATATCGGCGTTTGACGCCCGCGCTGACGGTCTCCTCGTCTTTGGTCGAGCTACAGGATGGTGTGTGATTTTAGCAGACTCTGGCCGAGTGCGAGACGACGCGAGACGAATTTCGTACCCAAGCCCGCTTGCAGTCTCTGTAAGCCTGAAAGTACGCCATGCACTTGTCTCTGTTGTAACCGTTTTGGTCCATGCATGCAAGAGACGCCTTCGACGCCTCTTCACATGGACTATGATAGCGTATTGAGCTTCGTCGTGCTCGGAGCTGCCATGCAGACATACTCGGTGTATTCCGTGTACGTTTTGCGAGCCTGGAGTCCAAGAATTGGGTGAGAACAATCACTGGACGGATAAAGATGATGGGCACACAGTAAATTTGGCATAGTAGTCCTTGGGTTTCACATTTTGTTGCGGCGACGGTAATGGAGTCTCCAAAGACATGTCAATGGATCAAGAGCAGAACATCTGACCTAACCGAAAGTTGGCTCGAGTTCTGTCTCACGCCATGCTAGTCGCGCACACATCCATGAAAGTATGTAGCTAACAAATAGCTAAAACAGTCTGAAATGGTTGACCAACGATGTCACATCGTCTACGGACTGAATGGCGCAGTAAATCACAGGAAGAAAGTCCGTCTCGTCGTTTCCAACTCGGGCTTAACGGAGGATTTCAGTCTGACTTAGTGGGCAAAGGTAAATCACAAACCT
>JBBPOB010001193.1:0-10618 GCA_038091275.1 Tylopilus subfusipes
TGATGCTCTGCTCGAGGTAAGAATTATTAGCGCTCCTCCTCAAAGACAACTCGTTGATAGTGGTAACAGACCGAGTTTCCACCGAGCACGTCGGCTCCGTTGTTCGACTACGAAGAGGTAGGTAGCGAGATGTCTTCTCTGCCTCATGTTAACAACACATGATAGACTCCCTCTCTCCAACGTCGGATGAACGTCCGCTCGAGCCTGCTGTGCTACCACCGGACTCGACCCCAGTTAACCAGCACCTGCATCCAAACCCACCTATGACATCACCTGTTGGGGTGCCTGACCCAAAGCCAAGTCCCGACAATGCCGAGTCATGCGCCGAACTTTCGGGGACAGGTTCCAAGCATTGATGAGGAGAAATTGCATTTGGACGCCGCATCAAGTGCCTGCAGAGGAACCTCCTCAGATGAGCACATGGCAAACAAAAGCAATGCCTTCAAACAAATGACCTCCAATGATGGCCGGCCAGCAGGTAAAAGCGAATGTACTTTCTTTTCTTTTTCCTGTTGATTGGGCATGGATATCTGACCTGTCGGTTCAGTGGACGGTTGCAAAGCCTGTTTGTAGACCACAGGCGCGTTCGCGTTCCAATCCCATTACGATCGTCATCACTTACCGATGTCGTGATTCGCAGAAGAAACAAGCACCCCCCAAACCTGCTGCGTTGAGTGAACTACCCAAGACCACTCCACGCTCGGAAAGCGTTCTTGCCAATGCCCCCGACGACACGAAACCCGAGTCCTCGGGTGTGCAATGCAACGTCGAGGTCAGTGTTCACTCCATGCGCTCGAAAGCCAAGGTTCATGTCGATTTTTGTAGCAAGCACCTGAGCAGGAGGAGATTATCTCATTCTCACAGGACGGCCGTCGCGCGCGAGTTCGTGAAGGCGGCGTCGCAGACGGTAGGACTTGGTTAGTCATCGTGTTGGTTCATCGGGACAACGCGACTGAGCAGATGTCTCGTCTTAGGTGATGGGAGCCTGGGGTGCGGAAGAAGATGGCAAGCCGTTACAAGACGCAAAAACCGTGGTCGAATGGTTTGATCGCCAATCTCTATCTCGTGCATGCACCACCTGCAGCCGTGATGTCCACGTTGGGGTGTCCCACCTCCGTCTGCTCCTCTCTGCCAACTTTCATTTGTCGGTCCATGACAACAGTCTGGACGTGAAGGGACTATCCGAGAGAGAAGATCTCGCTCATCCAGGGACTGAGTACTAACCTGGACCGGGCATGTTTGAGCACATCGTCGGTGGGCTCTATGGTGGATACCTTGGGCAAGTTCCCTTTGCCACACAGTTCTTTTCGCTCTCTTGTTTACACGTGCGTGCGAAAAGTACACCGACTCGATTGTATGTGTAGCAAACATGCCATATCCATGGTGTTCGAAATGATGCCGTTGCATCTGGAATTGGGAAAGCTGTACCACGACAATATTTCACTCATGGGTGGGAGTTGGGAAGATGAGGTGTGTCCGAGCGGTATTAGCAGTGTACTGATTGATCCTGATCCTCGTTTATTGTACGACTCCAGCTCTGACACCAATTAGCCCCGTGTCCCTCGCCCTCCATCGTCCGTACTTCCATCCACGTGAGTACCCCGTCTTTCCCCATTGGACTGTCCAAGCCATCGCGTCCACGGGCGGTGGGCAGTCCTACCTCGTTCAATGGTACGTACCCGCCCGCATCGCTACCCAGGTCGTTTTCCCCTTCCAGCACCTAGTGCAGTCGTTGCCATTAGTCAATGTCTCCACCAGCTCGTCCTTCTCCTTCGCAGTACCTCCATTCAGCTCACGGCTTTATCTACAGTGTCACAGCCCAACCTGGCTGCTGGCCCCAGCGGACAATGGCGAGTGCACATCTCTGCTTCGACCAACAGACCCAAACTAACCGCTACTCAAGCTACTTCGTGTTTACCGCAGCAGCTCCATCAACCAGCAGGGCTCTGGGGTTCACTCACGTCAGTGCCATCTCGTTCCATAATCCAAGAACTGTGACGCAGTTGTGTCACAGCCTCACTGGCATGAGCGAAACGACCCTTGGTGTTGGTCCGTCTACCCCGTCTCCACCCCTGTCACCACAGCTCCGGTTCATACCTTCTCCAGGTTCATCCAGCCCCGAAGCTTCTCCCCCCGGCACGCCTCCAGCATCGACTCCATCAGGTACTTCCACCCTTGTTGTTGGCACAACCACGCCGACCAGCTCGCCCTCCCGTAGGTACTACCCCAACTCTGACCACGCCCATCGCGACGACTACCGGCACTTCGTCCACGGTCACAGCCCAGCCGTCACCACGACGTCCAAGACGTCGGCGTTTGTTTTTGCTACCCCTACCAACGCTACTGGCCGTGCTTGATCCTCAACCTCTCACGCTGCGTTCGTCCTCTCTTGCGTTCTATATGGTTTTCATTCAAGGAAGTTTTCTGATACTCGGGGTTTGTGTTATCCTCTCTTTGTTGTCGGTTCAGCGAACTTGTTCTCTTGTTCTTCTGCCTACGTCTTCCGCTAGCACCGTCTAGTACTGGCGGCATCATGCATCAGGGCACTGTATAACTGCGACTCCGGGACTTGGACATGACAGTAACGTCAGCGACCATCTCAAACCATCCGCAAACAGAAACGAAAAGAATTTAAAGTTCAAATTGCAACGTGTTATGGAGAACGCCTCAAGACTGCTGACCATTGTCTCTCACGCAACCTACCCGAAGTCTTGGAAGATTCAGGCATGGGACACGAATGAGATGGTCACCTGGAAGTCGTATGCTCCCGGGAAGCTTGGTACCAAGCGGTGCGTATTCCGCGTATTTCTGTTGCTTGTGCAGTGAGCGAGAGAGGTGGCGTTCTGGATCGGTTCTGCAATGCAGGTCGAACAAGTAGGGCACACCCTCGCGCACATGCAATGCGTTCAAGCATGAGGTACAGCCAGTGATACTTAGTTGGACGTATGATGGGCATGTATCTAGGGGCAAGGTAGGTGGATTCTCGTTTCTCCTCCTGCCAGCGATCGGGGAACTACTAGTGATGAGCTCATGGTGTAGCCCAAAGAACCTGAGGTGGCCCACCTCAGGTTCTTTGGGCTACAGGTAGGCGAAGGTTGAACATCGATCACTGGTCTAATGTCTCCTAATACTTGTCAGACACGGTGATTTTATTCCTTGGATCATGTCTACCATGACCTCCCTCCTCGCTCGGAACATCAGCATCACCCGCAGACGTACATGGGACCAGACTGTCGCTTCTCGTGGCAAAGGCCCTGATTTGTTGCAACCATACGTCAAGGAATGGGACGTGCCGCCCATTGTCGATGAGGGCTTGACCGCGCGTGTAAGCAACACGACGAGCACATGGAGCAGCGGGCATTATCGTCAAGAGAGGTGCGTGTATGCGCGTACGAACGGCGCATGCCATGGAATGCTAAGACGACGTATGGTGTTTTCAGTGCTGCTTCTTCCATCGTCCTTGTATCCGTTCATAGGCACCTTCACACCAGCAGGATTCCCAAACCCATGGGGACAGCACAACACTTCTACAAACTGCCCGTGGTCAGTCCATCCCATCCTCCCCTCATCATTTCCCTAATGCTGCACCTTCATTAAAATCCTTTAAAGCGAAGATTAACCCACGACATTGTAGTGTTCATCGAGGAGGGCAAGTGGGGACTGCCCACGTGCGTAATCATTCCATCCACAAATGGTCTACAAGTCTGTAATCTGACGCGAAAAATCTTTAGCATTGGGTCTTACTGCCGCGCTACTACAAGACATCTCTGTCATTGGACTCGCTTTTACTGTCTCGAACAAGATCGGCGCTGCCATGTGGGGCACACAGTACTTTCTCCGCCGTTTCCTGGCTTTGCAAAAGATTATTTACGTGGGATACACTGATGCTGGATGTCTAGATTTAGAGCAGTATGTCACTGAACGAAAGAAAAATTGTAACATAGCGAGGGGTGGGAACGTAGGTGAGAAACTGAAGAAAACGTGTGTACCTGAACAAACAGGGATCAACCTCGTAACATCGCCCCAGATTTTCAGTACTACATCGGCTAGACCACTTCATTGCAGCCGACGTCGTGCTTGTACAAATTCTGAGGCTATCTTACGAACCTTCCTTCTCATCATCGAGAGAGCTCTACTGGGTGCATTATTGGGTTCCTTCCAACACGAGACAAAAAGGTCAGGGGAAGCGGGACCCCAATTCGGAGTAGGTTCCCATCCGATCTCCAAACAATTTCGAACAACAACAGAGTGACGCAAATGGAGTCCGGAGGTCCATCGATGTCCGTCGTACGTACGTGTTGCGTTCTTTCCTGACTTGAAAAGGTTCTACACGAATTTGGTCTGTGAAAAACGACATTCTGAGCCTTGACTAGGGGTTACTACCAACACGTCTAGCACCATGCACTTCGCTTCCAACCATCTATCGACGGGATCGCCTCGTTAGACGGTTTGGTCACCAGACCAGCCGATGATCTGGACGTGGATTAAGGCGACAGCTGTGCACGACTGCGACAGGGTATGATCATACTCACCTTCTGTCGCACACCCCTTCTCCTACGCTTGGCGCTCTGGTGCTGAAAGCGCGCGGTCGTACGTTCTTGTAGCTTTGACGTGCAGTCCTCTGATTCGTGCCGCAGATTGAGCTCATGTCCCGTGGTTGAGTCGATTGTAAGGTCTAAGATTGGATATCATGAATCCAGGAATGATAATTAGTATCGCAGTTTCGATGCAGCTTGAAGGCTCGCTCATTATTGGCCGTCGTGGCCCCAGAGTGCTCGAGCAAGCTGGCGACCACGCCTCACCGTGACATAGGTGGATATCGCCAATAGTACCGGAGCCATCCGTACCTGAAAACAAGTTACTTTTTCCAGTAATAATGAAGGCACGCGACTGATGTAGCTATGGTATTTTTGCTGTCAATTTGAGTTCAGCATTGGGGCAGCTAATCACCAGTGCAACTGAACCTGTGGCCAGTGCCTCCTGATCGATTGATCGATGATCCTTTGCGCCCTATGGTTGTTATGTAAAGTTCAACCCTGACATGGACATTGCAGTCCTTTGATTCGTGCCACAGATTGGGCTCATGCCACGCGCATACACGTCCCGCAATTCTTCAATATCAATTGCCAGTATAAGATCCAACAGCAACCATTGGAATTACTCCCACATACCTTATTGCTGTGCCCTTTGAGTAAATCCACACTCGAACTCTAGTGGAGTCCTGCCACGAGGACGAGGATTAAGGTTGTGCTGACTTTCAATTCCACACTCGGAATATTCCTGTCCTCTCCAGCAGTGCCCATCAAGAGTCAAGACACATTCGGATTCATATATAGTGGCGATGTACTACCCTTTCAGTTCGAGTCGCCATCAGCGTTCCTGGCAGGGACTAGTTATATGAAATGCGACCTGCAGTCCGCATGTCCTGCCCCGTGCCCCATTTCCCCTGCTGAAGTACTAGTCTAAGTACCGTCGAGCAACTACAAGCCATGTCGGCCAACCTGCTTGAAGCGTTAATCACAAACGTCTGTGGACCGTTGTACTTTGCTATCGTCCTCAAGACCGCATTTTATGGTGTCAGTTGTATGCAAACGTGAGCGATGTTTCCAAGCTATATCTCACAGAACTGAAAGCGCTCGGACAGGTTCTACTATTATGTCCAGTAAGCCCCCCTCTCTCTCGCTCTTTCCTCACCTCACACGTCTTTCGTGATAGCTATCCGAACGATTCTCGGAGCATGAAGTTCTTTGTGAGTCGCCTTGTGAATATGCCGCGCGCAAGAAACTGACGTTCATCTCTCAAGGTGGCGGTCATGTGGTATGGCCGATCTGTTTCTGTCTGCAATATCCCCCGACACTTCGCAACAGGGTGTTAGATACGATCCATCAGGCTTTGACTGTCGCTGGCGGTTCGCATTTTCATCCCAACATCGTATTCTTATCGATCTTATGCTCACACAGTGTATAAATACCTCATGGCTGGTCTAGAGAGCACGTTTTCACTGTTGAACGACATACCGTGAGTTGTTTGCCTGATGTTCCGGTTTCCCACGTCTTGACGTTCTTTCAGAGAATTCATTGTAAGTCCTGTCCTTCATGTCCTACGAACATCTACCAACGAGTAGCAGCTACAGGGACTCTCTGGGGTACTTGTTTACGTTCTTTGCTTGTAACAATTCGACTGATATTTACTTAGACAGCGGTCGCATTGCCTACACAGGCATTTTTCGTCTATCGAATCTACGTTTGTACGTATCGACTTTAAACTTTTTTGTATTACTCACGGCCCTTCAGTGAGCGGGAGAAACCTCATAGCGCCAATTCTATGGGTAGGTAATTCATGCCCGTAGTGAATTCCAGTGCCACTGAAGATGTGCTATGTAGATTATCCCAGCGATCTACCAGATTGGTGAGATAATACAGACTTTCGAAAGACTTGAGTCTCACGGACATTGTTTCTAAACGTTAGCGGCGACCATCAGTGAGTTCTCGTTGATCAGATTCGTATCGGTAGATGCTGATCATTGAGCGCTGAGCACTCAGTCTACGAAACAAGAGCGTTCTATAGCGCAAATGGGTTCGTCCATTCAGTATGCAAGTTGCCAGCATATGTTTACGATTCATTTCCAGGAGCATCCACGTCGTCTCGCTCAATGAGATTAGAGGCCAGTTCTTCACGGTAGATATATTTCTCGCTTCCAAACCAGCGATCTCACTTGGGCGGACAGGACTTGACCATTTCGAATCTCTCCGTCAGCGCAGCAATAGATTCCCTGATTGCAATTGCCATGATGATCCTACTTTTCCGCCAGCGGAATGCTACCGGTTTCGTAAGGTAAGCACGCAGCCCTCATTTGTCTTGTCACCGAGGAAACAGCTTTCATCGATCGTTTCAAGCACGCTACACATTTTACAACGTCTGATGATATTCGCTGTGAATACGGGTTTATGGACGGCCGCGTTTGCTGTCTTGTCCGCTGTCTTGGTACGTGTTGTTTTTCACTGTCAAAGTTTTCGACCCAAAGGGATTGACACAACGCGGTAGATGCATTTCCTGCCGACGAGCGCTCTCTATTCGGTATTCTCCATTCCGCTCACTTCGCTCTACTGCAACGCGCTCCTTGCCAACTTGAATGCGAGAGCATACATCCGGGGTGAAGGGATGACACTCAACGCTGGCGCAGACATGGGCATGAATCGGCCAACGTTTGGCGACACTACTGCGAAACAAAGCATGAAATTCGGTCCAGCTGTACTTCTGGTGAGCGTTTTTTCAGACTCCGAATCGGTTTGGACTTGTCGCGAACTCAGAGGTCATTGCCCACCCTGTAGGACATTCGGAAGACTACGGAGTCGGTGAGCTATACTGACACGAACTTCTCAACAACGAAACCCGAAAACATGGCTTGAGCCTGGGCCTGATGGATTTGGATGACGATGATAATGACGATGATGACATTTTCGACAGGTATCGGGCGTAGTATACATGTAAGCCGCATGGACGGTGTCTGCAGCACACTTATGGATACACCTAGTCTGTTCCCCTGACCACGTACTTGATTTCTTTCTTTTCCATGTTCGTCGGGCAGCATTTTTTCCTTCGTTTTTATATCTATTCAGATATGCTATTCTCTATGATTCGTGATCCTCCTGCGACATGACATGTTTTAACTGGGTGTGTATGCGAGGTAGGGGACGAGGAACGGGGGAAAGGAGGATATCTCATGCTCCAAGTTGATCGGCTGCTGTGCAGACAAAGGCAAGGCTTGGCACAGCGCAGGGCAGCATCACCGTCGATCGATTGCCCAAGTTGTCCTCTCCAGTGGTCGCACGAACCACCACGCGACTATAAAGTAGTACACGAGTAGACAAACGTAGAGACAGCTCACTTGTCTGCCCACAATGTATTTGAATGCTTTGTAGCGTCTAAGTAGTATCGCCCTCCTACTATCTAGGGACTTCGCCCCTTCACAAAAGCTAGCTGACTGTCTGTGATATGAGCTGAAGTGCTGCAGTCTCGATAAGGACTCACATTGCTCCAGCCGGATATAAAGAGTGGCTGCAAGTTAACCCGCACACACACCACTCGTTCTCGATGAGGATAACCCAGATAGAGGACAGGGTTTTCATGGGTCGCCGAGGACGGAGAAGGTATCACTGATTGGGGAGGATCTCAGCGTATCCTGTATCACCGCAAGCCTTGACTCTGCCAGTGAGTCCGTGACGCGGAGAGGTACATCCTCCCCGTTGACGCACTCTGAACCCTGTTGACATCACCGCTTTTTACTCTTCAGATCGCCTACTTCCTCGGTAATCTCTCCAGCGGCGCGCATGCACGGCAAGACATCCCTTTTTGTCCGCACACCGACCCTCGACCTCGTGCACTCGTGCATGGCAGACGGCAAATCCGGTGTTCGCGCCCCGCTGGTAGCTTGCGTGCTCAATCTCCTGGCGAGCAACACGAGATGTCGAGAAGAGTTGATCGAGGCTGGGGTCGTGTCGACGCTGCGTCACCTCTGCGACTGGACAGGAACGGATGGTGGTGGGTCCCGGTCAGTCCTGGGGGGTTGGGGAGCACGACATCCTGGAAGATTGGCACCTGAGCCCTGATCTATGTCAGCGAGAAGCCACGTGTATAAATTGCAAAAGGGACATACGGACCTGCCCTTCTCCCTGTCGAGTTTGTCGCCCACGATCTTGGAAAGCTTTTTGAACTCGCGCTTCGACTTGGCATTGTCAGAGTCGACGATAAGCGTTTGAAGATGCCAGGGACGCCAACTCAAGTTCCCGAGATGCTGACCTTGCTCGAGGCAGCTGGCGACCTTGGTGCAGACCTAACCGGGATTAACCGGGATGATGGAATGCGGCAAGATCAGCAAGCGTACCTTCCACGTCTTTGTGAGCCTGGGAGTCGCTTAGATTGGAGAATGCGGCAAAGGATTTGTTACCCTGGGTGTGATGCTAAGTTATGTCGCAGGTGAGAAAGTGATGGAACTACCTTGAACTTGAGGTTAAGATAGAGGGCATGAACAGAGTCGCCGAGAAACGAATGCGTTCAGGAGGTCGAAGCGATCAATAGCGTCTATGTTATCGTTATCCCCGCTCGCGCACGTAGCGCTTCCGCCCACGCGTCGTCTGCATCGGGGTCTCGATCTCCTTGCCGTCCTCCAAGGGGACGATGTCATCCAAGAATTTGAACAGCGCTTCGAGCTGCTCGAGCTTGCGGTAGTCTTCTTCGCTGAACCCATCAAGCTTCTCTGCGTACCGCTTGCTGATCGTCGAGTCAAACCTGCTCAACGCGTTCCGCGCAGAGACATCGCGGATCGGTCGGCGCTTTGTACCTGGCATGTAAGCAACTCAGGAAAACGGAGGACAGGGTAGACGCACCGTAAAGACGTTGTGTACCAGCAACTTGAGCATCTTGATCTTCAAGTTGTCATCATCCACCGTCTCGGGGGGGCAACTGTCCAAGGACTTGACAGAGCACTTTCTTGTCTTCCTCCATTCCAAGGGACATCAGCACTCGTTACGCGCACAACAGAGACAGGACGCACTTTGCATGTCGTCCTTGAACAACGCCTTGAGGATATCTTCTGCCAAGTCGAGGCGCACCCCATCATCTTTCGTCTGGCCCGGTACCTCACTATATCGACATTCATGTGTCAACGCCACAAGGTGACCACGAGATTCTTCAAGATGTCAGCTCAATGGAAACATGCTGACGACAACCCGTACCCGATCGTCTGATATCACACCCGCCAGAACGAGCTTGGCAAGGCCGACGCACAGCAAAGCCTGCACCTTTTCAGATTATTCGTTACTAGGGATATGCAGCAAAATTTCGAAGATGGGTTCGCTCTAGCGTGAGACGTGTTCTTAGGTGAGCCTGTCGATCAGGAAAAGACAAGAGACGTACCCCGACGGTCGCCCTAGCACCCGAAAAGTCTGTTTCGTGGACCATGAGCATGTCAAACACAATCTGTAAGACACGCGTCTTGAGGACCTCAGGGGCAGATTGTACCTGCGACAGGAACAGCTAGAACGAGTTGAGAGCCATCCGCTAGTGATCAGCCTCCGTTCAGTGCTACATATCAAGCAAAAATGGGGGGAGACTCACGCGCGCGATGAGACAACACAACCCGAGACATACGAAATCCTTTTCATGGAGTGCGAGCTCCTTACGTTTGACGGCTGGTACGATCAGCTCGCCCAGGATGCCTTCCAACATTGAATTCTCCTCGAATGTCTTTGGACGAAGCATGAGAGATTGGTCCAATGGAATAGAGTGACAAACGTACGCTGTTGACACGCTCTAGCATACCAATGCAGGGGGATAAGCAATGGAGATCAAGCGCATCCGCGCACGCTTTTAGTTGGATGGCTAGACGGTCCCGGCCCCGGAGATGTCAACTCATGTTGATAGGTGCAGCCAGCAGGCAGACCTCATCTTGTACGCTCTGTTCTGGCTGCATTCTTCGCGTGAACTCACTTCCGGGTACAGTAGACTTTTTCATAATGCATTTGGTACTGATGCATGAATTTCATTTCGCATGGACTTTTGTGTTCCACCATAGCAGAGTGTGGGAGAAATGGCAAATTCTTGCATAAATGATACTTCA